>WHYT01013675.1:51438-62884 GCA_009806455.1 Tetrax tetrax | reverse complement strand
AAACACTGTCATTTAGTGGAGAAAGGGTTGATGGCTTGTGAGCTTTCATTTAAAAAGGAGAAAGAGAGGAATGTAGTCTTGGTCTGGGTGTGAGTGCTGGATGGCTTATCTGAAGACCAGGCTCTACTCTTTTGAGGAGGGAAGTTTCTTCCTTTTCAAAAGATCTGTCTGGCTGCGATCCGTATCTCCAGTCCTTCACCAATCTCTGGCTAATACATCTAAGGAACAGTCAGTTGGGCCCTGAGCAAGATGGGTAATATTGCTCACAGGCTATAAGGGGAAATGATTGTCATACTGTGGGGTTTTTTTTCCTTTCATGGTGATAGGAAATATTTTACGTGTGGTGGGATGCTGACTTGATTGTCAGAAGCAGGGGTTGAACCTTTGGCTTAAAAAGAAGTCCTAAAACCCAAGCTGTGGTACGTGACCTAAAGGCCGTGCTCTTCATGCTGCCTCCCTCCTGGAATTTTTAAGTCCTCTTGGTCCTATCACAAGAGGGGGACAGAGAGCTACTCTGTTAACTTGGGTTACTTGTGCAGAGGAGGGGAGAAGCCAAAAGGGAGTTTTAAGGAATTTACACATCTGTTTCAAAATAATCCAAGCCAATTTCTTTTGATGGTCAACTGCTACCAGTTGAATTGGATGTGCTGGGTACTCTCTAACTTGCTGAACGGGAGGGCTCTGTATAGTTAGGTGTCCTTCTCTGGTGGTGCAGTCACTTGGTTGTTTCTCTTCCTGCTGTTGGACAGCTGAAGCTGTTCCGTTCTGCAGTGGGTACAAGCTCATAGTTTTATCGTGACCCACCCCTCTGGTGTCTAAAGGTGGGAAGATTGGATCTGGGACTGATGGTTCTTTCCAGTTGCAGCCCATCAGGCTAACCCTCCTCAGAGGGTTCTGTGACCGAATCCCAGCCTCAGCAGGCTGTGCAGATATTGAGGGACAGTCTTGTTCCCCTCCCCTCCCCAGGGTCTGAAAGCCCTGTTGGGGTCTTGGGGCTTGCTTCCTTCAGAGCTGGGGAGATAATGGTATCCACCAAGCGTAAGCCTGAGATATATGATATAGTAAAACTATCACCCCTTCTCACTTGTGAAATTAAATCATTGCAGTAATTAAAGTTAAATGTTCATTGCTGTACTATTAGTTAATAGTTCACTGTGGTGAACAGAAGAGACTCATGCCTCCCAAACATTCCTGCAAGTTCTCTTCAGGCTCAGTCTTTCCTGGTTGGCTCGTGTGTTTTAGGTTTTCCTTCACCTAAGGAATAGCTAGAGAATTCCTGACTGAGGAAATCTGTTTGGTTTAAGTACTAAATCGTACAATACTATGTCTGATTTAATTACTACTGAATTATTGTCATTATTATTATTATTTATAGCACTGAGGCCAGCCAATGAGGCCGACTTGAAACTTTTGTGCTCGGGGCCTCTGTGGGAGGGGAGACAATATGTCTAAAGTGGTGGCATGGCCAGTAATCCAGTGAGTTAATGCCTGTGTGAGACATGGCCGTGTCTTGCTGGCTGTTTCCAACCCAGCCCCTTGTGTCCCGCCTCAGTAAGGCCCTGAGGGCTGGGGATGGCTGTGCCACAGCGATGTCCTGCGTGGCTTTGTGCAGCTGGGACTAATCGAGACTTGGGAAGCAAACAGTCTAGAGATGTTGCTCACAGATGAATTGAATCCAGCTCCCCTTCTCCCAGCTGCACAGCCTCAGCAGAGCTCATGGCAGTCACCAGAAGCAGGAAGATCTGCAGATTTCTAGTGATGGCCTCAACAGGCGTGCTGTAAGAGTGACAAGTTTGCTGCGTTTTCAGGAGGTGGTTTCTGGGTTTCCTACCTGCACTGAGACAGCCTTCACTGCCTGGGGTGGTGCTTGACATACAGCCTCATGAGCTGCTTTGAGATGGGTTTAATAGATGAGCTGCAGAGTGAATTTTGTATTTGGAGGGTGAAGTTTGGCCTCTTGAACATGATACAGAGAAGAGACACTGGTCTCGCACCTATTCCCACCTGCCCTTTTCTGGGAAGTTACTGTTTTACAATGTAGGGATAAAGTGACGGTTCCTGGAAGAAAGCAGCTTTCCATGCAGAGCCTGTTTTACATGTCTATCAGAAGAGACTCTAAGAGGTTTTAAAGAGCTTCTCACAGCATTGCTATTCATAAGTGGCAAAAAATATAATGTGCAGAACAAATTCAGCTGCTTCTCACTTGATGTAAGCCTCTGCACAGCCTTTTGTGCAGGAGCAGAGGGGTCTCTTCTGGGGATTAAAATACTTTCCCCTTTGTACTGTTGAACTCATCTCAGTAGTTTCTGCTAATAGCCTCTTTTTTTTTCTTCTATATTCTCTCTTCTTTCCTGCCTGGAGTCAGGCCTCAAAGTAGCACTAGCCAAGACATAACAAAAGCAAAGCAGAACTTTGCTGAAAGCCATTGCCGTGGTCTCACCTAGCTGTCGAGGTAGACAGGCTTGCCATGTAAAAAGTACATATGTGAGTATTCACTGGCCAAGCGATTGTCGCTTGTGCTGCCCTCAAGGCCAGTTCTCAGTCTTGATGACAAATGGCCAGTTGCAGTGTTCAAAGTTTTCCTGAGTCACCTGGGTACTTTTGGTGAAGGAGCTGGATTTGGCCTTGGGACTGAGTGAGCCACTTGGTGCTCAGCTCATCTGGCTCATCTTTGCAGGTGGAGCGAAGGGTAGCGGTGGGAAGGACAGCCTCCTGCCACTGCCTCCTGGGTGTCCCAGCGCGGTCAGGAGTGACACTGAGGTGAGGCTGGCACTGCTTTGGGGTGTTGGTAGGGGTCAGCTCTCAGGCCCTGGAGACAGCAGCCTCTCCTGCTCGCCACTCTCATTTCATGAACTGGTTGCTCAGGGTGCACCTTATTCAGGGTTTATTTTAAAATCTGGCCTGAAGCAACTTGTCCAAACTGTAGAGCTGGAGGGAAACTTTAAATGCGAAATTGCTTTCTGACCTGACAGCTGCCATCTTGATAATATGAGTAGGAAGCAGTTTTCATTTGCGGCATTTAGAAGACAGCCATATACAACTGAAATGCTGTAAGGAACGATAGTAATGCTTTTCTTTAAAAAAAAAAAATAAAATCACAAATTGATGAAATAAATGTGCCTTGTCTTTATCTGGTGCTGCTCTGCCTCACCAGGTTGGCAGTTCTGTGGCAATGTGGCAGTAAGTGATATCTCTGGCTGAGAGAACTGCACTGTTCAGATTTACGGTGCTGCTGAGGCACTGATAGCACAGACTTTGGGAGCACCTTTTCTGCCCTAAAGAAGTGCTTACCAAGTACAGTTATTCATGGACTTGCAGAAATTCCCTGTTAGAAATGGCAGTCTCAGAAAATCCATCTGGCCACTCTTTAGATGCCGTGCACGACATGTAAAGATACCCATAAATACAAGGGTGATCTCATAACCTAAAAAGCTACGGATCTTCTGTCCCTACTTAGTCTACATCCAACAGGTCTTACTACTCTTGTTACAATTAGAATTTTTCTGTGTTAGTCACCTCTCTGTTTAAGGTGGGGTTGTTAATGATGGAAAGTACCTGTTAAATGGAGCTCAGGTCCCCCATGGAAACAGCCCACCTCCAGGCCTGCTGGTGGCATGCTCAGATCAGGTGGTATGAGTGTGACTAGTATCTCCTACAAAATGTAAAAGTCACAGTCATAGCTTCCTTTTCCCTCGGATTGAGTGTCCTCTTGTCCAGACAGCGTCTATTTTGAGAAGGTTATCAAAATTTCCAGAAAGCTACAGTTATGGTAGCTGCTGTGGACCCACACAGAGCTGTGATAGCACACCCAGTCTGTATTTTGCTAGAATTTCTTTCAGTACTGTCATAGATTCAGCAGTGAGGTAAATAAATGTGTGGTTTTGGTGAATGTACAGCACTGGGTCCCTTTGCTCCCACCGTGACACTGCATAGTACTTGTTGGGCCTTTGCAAGAGGTGGTTCTTGTGTGGTCTTTGCAGTGTGAGTGCGCTGTAGGAAAGATGGCCTTGATGCGCTTGAGGTTCCTCTGTGCCTTATTTTGCACTGACCAGTATCAAAACAGAAGCAGAATGGTGTAATTTGTAAGGCTGCTTGCTCAGCTGCTCTTTTACAGTTGAACAGGCAGGCAATATAGGTCACCAGATATCTCGTATCTTTCAGATCAAGCTTTTGTTGTTTAACATAGGTAGCTTATTGCCAGATGCTTGTTCTTCAAAACACTGAGCTCCAAAGTTGCTGTAGGGGGCTCTGGAAATATCTGGCTTTGTAGATCAGTTGTTTGTCCTCCAGTGTGGGCGCTGCCTCGTACTTTCTGTGATCAGGTTTCGTCAGGATGTGCACTTGCGGGGTTTTTTAAACAGGAACATTATTATTCATTGTAACCTCTTGGTGCATGATGAATGAGGCGTGTGCGCTTTGCAGTGACTTACCTGCCTATTCAGCACCCTATTTAAGGGGGAAGACTAAGGAGAAAGCAGGCATGGGTTAAAAAGGAGACTTCTTTGTGGGGGCTCTATAACAGATCCCAAGGATACTTGCCAAACTGGATCAAACTGTTCCTTCTCCTAATCCTCTAGGAAGGGTGAAACACCTCAAAGGCATCCAGCTACCAGCCCAGTGATGTAAAGTGTGTCTGTCTGGGGAATTTCTTGCTGACTGCTTCAGGCAACCAGTTTAAATTCCTCTGCGTGTGATTTGATAATGACGTTTTTGCCACGCGTAAGTGCAAAGGCTAGAGAGGATAACACTGTTTTTCTCCCTGACCCTTGCAGTGCTCAGTGGTATACCTTGGGGTGTCTGGTGTGCCATGTAGGAGATCTTTCAGTAGAAGCTGTTTGGAAATGTCAGTTTTCTTGACTGTCTTGTGAAAACTTGTCTCCTTAGAAGGAAGCGAGTTCTTTTGTATGAGGTGGTGTTGTCTGGCTATGAAATTCAAGTGTAACTGGATGGTAGCGGTGAGAATGTGGGCTGGTAAACCTGTTTAGTAAAAGCGTTCATGAACACTGGGATCACATTTTTAAAAGCTGTGTGTGTTACAGTGGAGACCCACTGAATATTACCTTCTCAGCACTGAGGTTACCATCATGAGCGGTAGTAGTAATATGCTCCACAGCTGCTCCTTGCTCTTCTCTTGTGTGCTGTGTGAGAGGTGCAGTTCTGCAGGCTGACCTCTCATGCATTTTTAACTGGAGGAGGAGCGGGGTTCAGGGTTCCTCCCCGGCCAGGTTATGAGCCTTTGTGCTTTTCTGTGCTGCTCTACTGGGATCAACTTCAGACTTTGGCCTGGAGTCCTTAAGGTTGACACAAGCAGCAGTGACAGCGATGGTGAAAACTCACGGCTATGCTGGGGAAGGACTGAGAGTGTTTTCCAGCTGCCTGTGGATTATGATTATACCTGTTGTGCCTGAGACTTGGGCTGTTCTCCGGGGTGCACTGACGCTGGCAGAGGATGGCTGTGCTCTTTCGGAGGATGAGGCACAGAAAGCGGTCACTGTAGAAAAGAGGCTGGAGAGCTGATGAGGAAACATTGGGAAGCTGCTAAAATACGACACATACGGTGGACTAGTCTCACTTTAATGTGCTGTGTCTGGCTTGGGGGCTTGCTGGGTGTGTTGCTGTGATTTTTAGAGGTATTTTGTACAGTCTAAGCAATGGTGTTTGAGGAAGATGGGGGACAGAGTGCAACAGAGCTTATTCTTTTATATAAGAATGTAAAACTGATTTCTTACCCTGTGTGACTATTGGAAACATGGTGGTTATCATAAGGAGCATGCTTAGCATGACTTCTACAACTCATGACCCCCTCAGCAACGTAAAACCCTCTCATCTCCTCAAAGCTGTAGGTGAGCTGTGCGTGTAGGTGGGAAGACGTGTGTAGTATGCTTGGTAACTGCTAAGTGGGAAAAACATGACCTTACCAAGAAAGGCAGAGTCATCTTTTCTTCATAGAGTATAAGATTTGCTCTAACTCTGGGATTTTGGGACTGAAGCATGTTACACAGAGCTTGGATCTATTGGGATGAGTTGGTGTAGTGTGGTGAGATGGGCTTGTCAGCAGCAAGACCTTCTGTCTGGTGCTAGTCATGCTGGTAAAGTCTGTTTTATTGAAGTGTGTGGAGCTACCCGCCGCTTTGTTTTGACCCTGGCACATGAGACTGATGTACAGATTCTCAATAGAGTCACCCAGATCCCCTAGACAGAACTGGAGACTTCTTGGACGAACCCAAAAGATGCTTAAGTGAGAAAAAACACTAGAATTAATATGATTAGCAAAAAAAAGCTCACTACTTTTTCCCCTCTTGCTGTTGCCTTCCCTGCTGTTGTTCCTCAACTGTATGAGAGCAGAACTTGGTCATAGGATGTTTGTGGTGTGGCCTGGTGCCAGTTTAACCTCTTGGCTCCCTATTAGGCAGTAAAGCAGAACCATTTTTTCCCCATGTTGGTTTCCTGTCGTTGTCTTTCCTACTCAGCTGGCAATGCGGTATCCTATTGGTAAGGGCTGGGTCAGGACTTTGCAAGCCAACCCTTGTACCAGTACTGTAACGGGCTTGTACCTGCTGTTGTCCCTTCTCCTTCTTCCAAATCTGTTGCTGCTCTGAAGCACTACAACATGAACAAGGACCTTTTCTACACTTAGTGAGCTGTTGCTCCCATTGACAGGGGTGGGGTATCCATGAACAGAGGGGATTTTGGTCTCTCATCCACACGAATTTTTGATTTGTCATTCTATCTGTGTAGACCAAAAGCCTCCAGGAAATGTGTTCATCGCTGTGGTGTGGGAAATGACAGCAAAACTGGCCTTCCCGTTGTATTAGAGCCAAGATGGGAAGTGCTGGCAGGTGAAAAAGCTGTGTCTTGGCTATTAACACTCACTACAGTGGACACCACTAGTGTGACTCTCCATATATCACCTGTCTGTCGCTCAGATTGGAGTGGTTTCAAGTAGGTCTCTGAATGCCAGCAATCCAGGGCTTCTGGGCAGTCTTACAGAAACACAACAGAGTGGATAAATTGATAAGCAGGTGAGGCTGCAGGGCAGACTTTTAAAGCATCAACTTGTTCCACATCCTCTTAGGTGGCTCACATGGTCAATGGGAAGACAGAGATTACTTGATGTATCAGCTGGTTGCTTCTTGGGCCACATCAAAAGAAGTGTGGCCAGCAGGTCAAGGGAGAGGATTCACCCCCTCTACTCTGCTCTTGCAAAATCCCACATGGAGTACTGCATCCAGCTCTGGAGCCTCCAGCATAAGAGGGACATAGACGTGTTGGAGCAAGTCCAGAGGAGGGCCACAAAGATGATCAGAGGGCTGGAGCACCTCTACTGTGAGGACAGGCTGAGAGAGTTGGGGCTGTTCAACCTGGAGAAGAGGAGGCTCCGGGGAGACCTTGCAGCCTTCCAGTACCTAAAGGGGGCCTACAGGAAAGATGGGGAGAAACTTTAGCAGGGCCTGTTGTGATAGGACGAGGGGTAATGGTTTTAAAATAGAGGGAGATAGATTCACACTGGATATAAAGAAGACTTTTTTTTACAGTGAGGGTGGTGGAACACTGGCACAGGTTGCCCAGAGAGGTGGTGGATGCCCCATCCTTGGAAACATTCAAGGCCAGGCTGAATGGGGCTCTGAGCAGCCTGATCTAGCTGAAGATGTCTCCACTCCTTGGGGGGGAGGGGCGGGTGTGTGTGAACTAGATGACCTTTAAAGGTTCCTTTCAACCCAAACCATTCTGTGATTCTTTAGCAGCCTGCTTGACTTTGCAGTGACTGCATTACTGTGGTGTAGGGGTACCTTCGGGGTAGCACAGGTGGGCTCTGCTCATGCGTCTGATGTGCAGCTCTCATTTTCAGAGGGACCCTTGTGAAATCTTATATCTCTGTGCCACACAGCACAGTGTGGATGGGCAGCCTGTTTGCTCTGCTCCTTCCATGCAGAGTGCTGTATGGCCAGAGAAGTTTCATGCAGAATAGTGATGCTTCCTTTTACAACACTGAGGACAACTCTCCCGACCTACAGAGGTGCTGAACCAAGGCCAGTTGGCAGTGGAGTGAGAACTTCTGCTTTCCATGGCCTTTGAATCAGTCAGCCAGGGCACTTGCTGCTCCTCCCTACAGCATATGGTGCTAAGCACTCCAGCTTCACCGCTGCTGTAAATGGAAGTTGTGTTGTTACATCTTCGCTCCAGGAGCTAGCCCTTAAAGGCCTCCGGGAGACGAGGGAGAGCAAGAGAACCATGTATGGTCTCTGCATCCCAGCTGAGTGCTCTTTTCTTCCTCATGGAATGTGGTGTGTATATCCCAGAGCCCTGTTTCCTGGCCAGATTTCTTGGCTCTGTAGCAGCCGAGTTTCTCTTGCTACCTGATGTACTTACCAGTGATCCCCTCAGTTTATTTAAGTCTGTCCTTCAGCAGATTATGAGTTAGGTCTGCTACTTAAATGTATTATCCCCGAGAAAACTTTAAAATTTTGACTCCACAGGTGGGAAAAAAAGCAAGTTAATTTCTTAACTGCTAAACAGTGAGAAAGAAAGGAGACTTTGTTTAAAGCTGTTTCGATCATGTCTATGCCAGGGTTTATTACAATGGAAAATACTTAATTTCCTAAGGAAAACTTTGCAGCCAAAAGCAATTCCAGCTTTTTAAGCATATTTATGCTTCCAGGTGAGTTTCTTACATGTCTTATCTGGTTTGGGAGATGTGGAGATCTCCCACCAATGGGGGAAGGGAGAGCAGTAGCTCAGAGGCAAGGGCATGGCAGGAAGAGTGTGGGGTTACGCTTGTTCAAGCCTCTGCCTTCCCTCTAGCTCTGCTCTCAGTGTTGCTGTAGAGGAGGAGCATCTCCAGAGGAATATCTGTCTTGGCCACACCTGGCTCCACGCACAAAGCGAGACCTTGCGCTTCGTCAGTGCTTGCTCATCAAGCACCTTTTGGCAGTGGCACTTGCATGCGGCTGCGCTGCACAGAGAAGGCTGAGTGGGGGCAGCGGGGGAATAAATTCATGAACACAAACCAGTCTGTTTCAAAATGGCTAACGCGTGGAAACTTGCTGTTTCCCAAGGGTTTTGTTGGGCCGTTGGGGAGCTCTGGCCAGAGATGAGACTATTTCCAGCTGTGGTGAGCCAAATGTGAACTCACTCTGGGCAACGCGCCCAGCTCTGCTGGTTTTTTGCCTGCCGGAAATCCTCACCCTCCAGCCAGTGATACCAAACTCAGTTTCTGCCAGTCCTCAGCTGAAAACCTCTGAAGGGAGAGGAGAGCAAGGAGACCAAGCAGAGCAGGATATTGCTGAGGAGGGGATGAGGGGAGGCACTGAAGAGCTTGCAGAGTGCACGATGGTGGGGTGTCACCACCAAGGGGTGGCTGTTGTGGGTGAGGGGTTACAGACTTCCTTTTTCTAGGGTGAGTAGTGAGGAAAAAGTCGGTGGGAGTGCAAGGGCTTGGCTTTCCTTGGTTAGGCAGAGCTACCCAACCCGTAGGGATGTACTGCTGACAGTACCATCAGGGTGGTCATCTGAGAATGAGTATTGTTCCCTTCATTGTGGTTTCAACACACTGGGGACTACTTCTGTAAAATAGGATGCTCTTTTCCTCTATTGTGGAAGGTGCCCTTCAAGGGGGAGGCTGAGCATCTGGGACCTCTTGCCCTCCGCAGAAAAGGCATGGCTACAAAAAAACTTCATCTTCCAGGGCTGCAGTCTTCCTTGTTGCAGTCTCTGTGCACGTGGGATAGGTCTTGCAGAGATCCATTGGCCCAGCTGCTTTTCTGCAGAGACTGAGAGAGGTGTTGAGAGTCAGGTGTGCTGGGAACCTCCTTGCATTTTCCTTGTATGGATTTTTAGCAGCTGTAGGGACTAAGGGATTAATGCCTGATACTGTGGTTCTTCCAGTGCTGGCAACAATCGCTAGTGAAAGGAAATTTCTAGCTGCTCTTTCTGGTGAGTGCCTTTGGCTCCTGACGCTGTGGGTGTTTGCCGTTGGCTGTTTGGTTGGAGCTCGCAGGTCTCTGTTACAGAGTTCCTAAATGCCTGTAGTCACAACTCCTTGCATGCTGAAACAAAGCATCACAAGCATGATACTGTGTGGGTGACTTAGCCTGCACACGCCTGTCTGCCCCACGTCTGCTGGGTCCAGTCATGCAGAGGTGTTGGAGCTGATGAGGCCAGCGTACGAACAGGAGACCTTCTGTTCCTGCGTGCGCACCTCCTCCAACGCTGATAGTTTTCATGTGCCAGCGTATCATTGAGTGACATGTTACACGGCTTGCTGGTGCAGCCTGTTGCAGACGGTCTGACACTGACAGCCTCCTGCAGGGTGGACTGCTGAAAGCTGTTTCCATCCCAGGCCAGGAGTGCTTCCCTCCCCCTCCTACAATGGCTTGTTTCTTTAAAGCTGTTAACTGGCCATAATCCAATCATTACTACTGTAATTAGTGAACTGCTTACAGTAACTAAAACACTTGAAGCATAATATCCTCTGGGTTTGCAGAGCTTGGAACAGCTTTTGCCTGCAGTCCTGTGAGAGGCAATTACTGCTGATAGTCCAGGGGTGGGTGAAGGGGACACAGGGCAAGCCTGGCACAGGCCACACTGCCTCTTGTGCCAAGCCCCGGATGGCACCACGTGGGCTTCCCACATCAGAGAGAAGCTCAGGAGCCCTGTGGAGGTGAGCCAGTGTGCCAAGCTCATGGTGATCTCCTGCTGCCCCTTTGTCAGAAAGGAGCCTTCTCTTTGCAAGTTGTGTCAGAGGATGCTGGTGGAACTTGCAGGGCAGCTGGTGGTAATGAAGGTGTGATGTAGTACTACTTAACGTTTTATTTATTACATGGTAGAAAATGCCTACATTGCAGCAGGCCCAATATCTCCTCTTGCTGTCAGAATACCCTCTTGTCCCTATGCACAATGTCTGTGCTCTCCCTCCACCCACAAAATAACTGTTTTTTTAGGCAAGGCCAAGAGACTTCAGCTCCTGACCTTGCAGATTCATTTTGCAGGACTTGGGTTTCCAAGCTCTTCCTTCTTGGGGAGGAGGAGGATGATGACTGTGGTGAGGCAGCTGCGTGGGCAGCTTTTAAAGTGAAGAACCCTGCTGAATGAGAAGGCGTGAGGGTGAGTGAGTACTTGTAGGTCAGAGTGGTCAGTAAGGTGAGGAGCAAGTACTAGAGTGCCAGTGGCCAGAGATCTGTGTGGTGGGCCCCATGATGTGCCAAGATCTCATCCTGGTGGCCTGAGCAGTGTCTGCCTGCCTGTTGCTTTGCACTCCACTTTGGCACCTATCTGCATCTTCCTGCAGTCTCTTGCCGTGCTCGTAGCCTGCAGGGTGGGGAAAGGGACAGTGTTTCTGCCCTCTGTACAGTGCCCTGTTCAACAGAACTCTGATCTGTGAATGTGGTTCCCAGATGCTGCAAGCCCACAAGCACCAGAGTGATTCTCTCCCCCCCCCCCCCCCCCT
>WHYT01013675.1:0-20255 GCA_009806455.1 Tetrax tetrax | reverse complement strand
TCTCCTGCCCTTACTAAGGTAGTCTTAACAAGGGGCTGACTTAGGAGAGGCGTATGAGTAGCAGTTGAATATCAGAATACAAACACTGTCAGGGTAAGAGCACTTTCATTAGGTGTTACTTATTCATGGGAGAAAAGATTAAAGGCAAAAGAAACCTGGCTTGAATGAGCACGTGAGGTGTGCGGGAGCCTTTCTACTTGGGTTATCTGTGAGAGGGTGCTTGACACATGTCTTACAGGCTCCTTTTTAGTTAATTATTCTATGCAAAAATAATTTTAAAAGTTATGTAAGGAGGACTCAGTGTACATCTCAGTAGCAGTTTGTCTAGTCTTGGAGTGAAGGTTTTGGTTTTCCTGGTATCCCAGCATTGCGGTGAGGTTTTGTAGTGTTCTCATTGCCCCTCAGGCCAGGGCTCAGCTGGAACCAGGGCACTGTCTCCTAAGTACCTGCCCTTTGTTCCTTGCCTGTCCCAAATGTATAGCGTGTGGCAGGGGGGAATCAGGGTGATAACATAAGCTCTCCACGATGAGAGCTTCCACGTTTGAACCAGAAGGGTCTTGCAGGAGAGTGTTTTGTGCAAGGTGTTACCATCTTCTGATATTTTCTTCCTGCCTGAGTCAGAGATATTTCTGCAAGTCCTGTCCCTTGCAGTGGAGGAACGCTGGAGAGGACATCACTCCCTGTGATGGGTTGCAGCTGCTCTGGTGTAACCATTGATGCCCCTTGCTGTGCTTTGGACTTGCAGTTCTGTCACTCTGGCTGCCCCACATGGGTTTTGTGTCCTTTAGCAGGAATTCTCTTTGCAAGCCACAGTAGCTTCCAAATAAAGGTAGAGTTCCCGCTGCCTCATCCTACCCTGAAGTGAAACGTCTTGTGTAAATCATTTACCTTTCCCTGGGCAGAGACCTCCTTTATCCTTCACATCAGGAGTGGGAGTTTCTCCAGCATTATTGCCCTGCTGAACCTGTGGGGTTTCAGACAGGGATTCCTCTGTAACAGACGTGGTGCTGTAGCTGCTCTACTGTTCCTCCTGTGTCTCCTTCATTGCCATGCTGACGAGCACGGTGTGAAACAGGCCCCTGGGATCCTCCATGGCTGCTGCAGGAGGCAGGTGCTCCTGGCAGCTACTGGGGAAGCCTGTGCTGTCATTCCTGACTCGCTCTTCCTTGCAATTAAAAAACCTATTAAAAAAAAAAAAAAAAGCGTTCCTTGGCTGCACCTGCTTTTCCAAAGGCTGTGCAGTTGGTGGAAAGTAAATGGTGTCTCACAAGAAGTGGATGGGAGGATGTACACAGGCTGGCTGCTGGGAGCCTGTGCGGTGCGTGTGGGACCCAGGCTGTCCGGGTGTCCATCCCCTGGATACTAGTGGTGCTCCGCTGGCTTCTCCCTCTGGCTTGTGCCTCTTTGGCAGCAGTCTCCTCTCCTTCTTCCAGCTCTGGCCAGTGTGCTTGGCAGAGCAGCCCGTCAGCCCACCTCTCCCCAGGCATGGCTTTGTGCCCCATCCGTAAATGAGGGTGCCCCGCCTGCACCTCTCCCCAGGCATGGCTTTGTGTCCCATCCGTAAATGAGGGTGCCCCACCTGCGCTGGTGGCTCTGCTGCCTCCCACGTCCATCTGCAGCAGTGACTCATCTTTGCCAGCATCCTCAGGATGGCGTGTGCTGTGTGTCCATCTCCGTCCTACTGCTCTGGTGGGGCAGCACCGGGCGCTGGTCTCTCCAGAAGACGAGGGGATTGCCATCCCACTGCCTTCCCTGTCAGCGAGAGCGCACTGCCCTGCCAGCAAGCCAGCCATGCCTGCAGCCTGTGAATTTATGGGCTTCCTCAGAGTAGCTTTGTCTCTGTTCAGCAAGCGGGGAACTTGGCAGGTGGATCTGCTAATACAAGAAATCAGCTGACTTGTGTCAGGAAGCCGCAGGGGTAAGAGCTGAGAGACCTTGGTAACTAGGGCTGCTGAGCAGGCATCCTGTCTATACGTGCTTCAGGGGCGTACTGAGTGGGCACAGCTGAAAGAGCCTGCTCAGAAAAGAGACAATGGCTGAGAGTACGGACATGGAAAGCACAACTTTGTGGTGCTTGTGCATCGTACCACACCAGACAATTACACAGTGACTTTTCCAGGATCAAAAAAAAAAATCCCATGAAGCCTAAATTGAGGTACTGGTGGAAGACTTAAAAGATTGTGGGATGATAGAAACCCAGGATAGTGCTCTGGTCCTGTGGGAACTCCTTTCCTGTCATGGGGAACATCTCAATGAGTTCCGCTTCAGTCCACTGCCAGCACATTGTTTAGATCCACAGGTTTTTCCAAAATTGCCATAGAAAGCTCAAAACTGTCTGGAACTTTACCATACTCCTGGATTGAATAAAATCCCATGCCACTTACCAAAGAAACTGAGATATTAATTTTTTTTTTTTTTTTTTAAGAAATGCCGTTCAGGAATTATATGGGATTAGAGGTTTCTCTTGTCCATGGGGAAAAAAAACACTGTTCTGCTGTGCCAAGGCTCCAGGGTGATGGACTTCTGTGGTAGCTTGGGACAGCTGCTGTAGAGCACCTCTGCGTTTTTTTAATAGGTGACCTCTATTTTGGAAACCACTAGGTGCACAGTTTCTGGCCACTAATTTGTGCAACAGAGTGTTTCATGCATTGCAGAAAACTAGATGAGCCTGTGTCCTAGAGAGTTTCTAGGTAAAATTAGTGGTCCCAGCTGCCTGGGTGAGAGTATAAAGCGGCATGCATCCGTGTACTTTGTTCTTCCTGACAGGCTGGACCGCAGATTGTTTCCTGTGGTCAGGAGCCACATCTGAGAATTTTGAGGGCAACGTATGCAAGTTGGGGACCTCGTAGCTAAAATAACGTGCATTTCAGATGAGATCAGAGCTTACTAGAGAGGAAAAAAAAGCTGAGGAAGGACATGGGTTAGATATGATTGCATGCGTGCTCAGTTTAGGCAAATAATGTGTTGTGATAGTTCAGTGTGTTTGATGCCCTGTTTTGTAGAGGGTTCTGAAGCACTGCTTTCTGAAGCAGCACAGTTCTGTTATCCATCCAAAATGACTATCTTTTTAAGGCTATTTCAAAACTCAAGGTACACAAGGTAAAAAGCACCCCGTCCTTTGAATGGTTTCACTTCTGCATGTGAGAGAAGGGCACCTCCCCATGTTACCCTCAGAGCTGCTGTTGTCAGTGGCATTTCTCACTGGTAGTTAATATGCAACCACAATGTCCACAGAAAGTCCAGATTTCAACAATTATTTCTGTACCGTGACAACGTATTTTTCAAGATTGGCAAGGGAGGGGCAGGAAAGGGGAGATTTACTTTGTATTGCATTAAAAAAGCTAAACAAACCAACTGTGAGCCCCATAGTATGGATCTGACCTTCACCTAAGTCAAACCCTACATAAAATTTGTCGTAGACGTATGGAACAATCGCTGTGTAATTATATTCAGCTCTTTCCTACTGAACTGTAAAGCAGAAGTAAATTGAACATCTTGGATGACTTAAGGAGTTTGCTTACAAAAATTTTTTGTTCCTGCTCTCTCGTTGTGCAGGTTCAGGACCCCACTGTGCTCCGCATGCAGGCGCAGCACGGAGTGGTGGGCTGTTATCGCAGTGTCTGTAGTTGTTCTTCATCCTGTTCCTTCCTCACTCGTACTTGCAGTCTCACTTCTAGGGTACTGCTGTGCATGAAGCAGATGAGTTGGTGAGCTGTTCAGGGCTCTTCCCTGTTTTGTCCCAGTTTATTTTGAATTAATTTAGGATCCAGTAAGATGTTGGAGTAGTTCCAATACAAGTGAATCCTTGAGGATTTATCACCAGTGACTTTTATTTGTCACTGTTTTACTCACCTGACTTTCATTAAATCTAGTTCTTCACAGCTAGGCTTTATAAACCAAAATGTTTTCACCTTACTGATCATCTTGTTTTTCTCTATCACTGATAATTACATCAGGTGATAGTTGTGCTTGTCTGAAATGTTGTGTAACCTCCCCACTTAGTTCCCTCCACAATGGAGGCTGGCCACTTTATATGCTCTCACTTTCTGTCTTCTAGCTAGTTTATATTCCAGAAGAGAACATTCCTCTTGCCCTATGAATGTTTGCCTTTGAAAGGTCAATAATGTTATGATAACAGCAAAGTTAGGGAAAATAAATCATAAGTCCGGCAACGAAGAAGAAAGGTGCGAACTACATGCTCGTTTCTGGAGGTGTGGTGGGATGGGACAAGGCAAATACATTTTTTCCTTATTAGACACCAGTGAACATGCACCGGAGTGGTGTAGGAAGGCAGACTTCATTAGTTCCGCT
The DNA here is from genome assembly GCA_009806455.1 of Tetrax tetrax. Classification (NCBI taxonomy): domain Eukaryota; kingdom Metazoa; phylum Chordata; class Aves; order Otidiformes; family Otididae; genus Tetrax; species Tetrax tetrax. The sequence goes on along the minus strand of WHYT01013675.1, from coordinate 15,944 downwards.
GCTTATGGAATGGCTTGTTATCAAAGAATAAATATGTTAATATTTGACTTTGGAGGTGAGGCATTAATTTTCAAGAAGAGCCGAAACCAAGTAGAAATTTAATACAACAGTGCATAGGAAAGGGTGCACTGGCATTATTTTGCATCTTTCAGGAGTGGCATGTTGCCTCTTACGTTACTAGTGAGTTATTTGAGTTGCCAAGGAGAGACAATGCTTAGTGGTGCTAGGAGGCTAAGGCACCTTCCTGGAAAGAAAAGCCCTACTGATAACCAGAGCAGCTGTGGGCTTTGGTAGCCCAAAAAAGGGGAGGAGCACTCCTAGAGTGTCATCCTCTGCTGCCCTTTGGGTTAAGACCTGTATGTCCTTAAGTGATGGATTTCCATTACTCTGTCTGGGAGGCGAGGACTGTGATGGGATACTCCTTTTAGTCACCTGGCATAGAGGGCTGGTAGATTGCTCTTGGCACCACAATGAAACTAGCTTCTGGGTGGGACTTTGCTGTTGATCAGGTCTGGTATGGTTTTTGAAAGCTAGGTGCAATTATTTGTTATATATGAGGTAGGAATTAACCTCCTGTGCTGACGCTACCACATCCCTCTTCAGAAGATAAAAGACCTGGAGTAGGCTATACCTCAAGGATGGGGAAACTTTTCTGGGGCTCACACCTGGTTTGTAGGAAGACTTTGGACCTAGAGGTGGAGCAGCTGCTGTTCAGGCACACACTCCTCCCTGCCACACCTCTTAGTGGCGTATCAATGTTCAGCAGTGGGGCAGGGTAGAATTGTCTTAAAAACTACAGCTGAGCATTTTTTTTTTTTTTTTGAGCCTACCCATTTGTTAAAGCTGCAAAAACAGCTTTTGGGAAATGTTGTTACCCAGTGTGCAATTACACTGCTGCTTGTGTGCTTCTGCCCTGGATGGTGTGCAGTTAGCCTTGCGTACTGCAGTGTTCAACAGCCCCTCACGTGTCAGGCTGACTTCAACTCTTCTGCTTTTACAACTTGGCAAGTCTTGAGCCCAGGAATCCTCGCCCAAATTTACATACAGCTATGGTGAATACAATGCTGAAATGTGATAATGTGTCCTGTTGATGAAGTAGGCAGTGTGCTCTACATGTGACACCCAACTTCTCAAGTGTGTCTCGTGTGGCTCGTCTCCCTGCATTCCTCTGTCAGCTTGGAAGAACCCAAGTGAATGGATGGCACTGTATTGATCCGTTAGCGTTTATGTGGCCAGAGCAGCAAGCAGTGCTGTCATGCCATGATTTCACTTGCAGCCTTCCCTTTGTGCCCAGGTGAATGAGCAGAGGACCTGTGAGGGCTCCTGGTGCAGCAGTTAGGAAGACAAATCTCAACCTTCAAGAGTGCATGAAGAACGTGTGCTTCCCAGGGTGGTCGCAGCGAGTAGAGGGCTGCTGAGTTCTCCGTTAAAGTCAGACAAGTGGGATAGAGATGAAGAGCGGCACACAGGCCCTTTAAGAATGAATTGGCAAAAGAAGAACTCAGTATTTAAATTTAGTGCAGACGAAGAGGGAAAAAATTCCCTACAGCATCTGGTTTATATTACTGCTCTCTGCTTCAGTAGAGGGTGTGTTTACAGTGAAACTCTCCAGCGCGTAGTGAAGGAGTTGCTCAAGCTGTTCGTTTCTGGGGGACTTTGAGCTCAGGATATCCTTTGCAGCTACTCCCATGTCTTCCCTTTGGCCTCCTCCGGTAATCCCATCTTGGCTGTTGAGCAGAACAGAGGGATAGTCCTGTTGGGTCTGAGGTGTCTGACCACAATACTCCATCTTCCAGGGCTCTCCAACAATGCTCGCTGTCCTGGCTGCTTCCCATTTCGCTCAGCCTAGAAATAGAGGCAAATAGTCCCCTGACTGTGAGTTTACGCAGACATATGACCAGTGGCTGCCTACAAAGACTATAAAACTGCTGATGCATCTGTGTCCTGGCTGCTTTAATGCTTTGAACAGAGCTGGTTGCTTCTGACTTGTTCTAACTGCAAGGTTGAGATGGAAAGAGCAGAAGGATAGTGGGTTTTAGCTGTGGTGGAATTTCTCTTCTCTGTGTGTGTGTGTTTTCTTTATTAAAAGCATGGTTTGTGGTCTCTGAGCTGTTTCAGCAGAGCGGAGCGCCAAAAGGAAACCTGAACATAGTAGCATGAGTAGAGCGAGCGACTTGTCAGAAAGTAGTAGAGCTTTGCACAGCTCTGTGCAAATGCAGCCTTCCGCCGGTCACCTGTGCATCCTGTAGTGTGTCTTCTGGAGGACTCACTGCATCTCCTGCCACCTGTGCAGTTGTTGGACTCCGCAGTGAGCTCCTGTGCTCTGTTTGGCAGACAGGGAGGCTAAAAATTCTCCTGAGTTCAGCAATAATGTAACTGTGTAGCAAGATTTCATCATGTTGAAGGATAAAATACAAATGTTTTAGACCTAGAGCTGTAAAAAAAAAATAGTTCCTAGCCCACAAGGCTAGCAATCATTTCAGTATCTGCTATTTGAAACTTTTGGGAATAGATGCCATATGCTTCCAGGCAGAAGGAAGAGGAATGGAAAATTCTGGATTTATGTTCATATATAATACAGATTTTTTTCATATGGTCATTCTCTCCAGCTGCTGCTGGACCAAAGCCTGTTGCCACCACTGCCAGACTGAGATTAAAGCTTGTAATACAAATAAACTCTTTCCCCAGCTATTTTTGCAATTTCCCTGATCCAAGAAAACACAAAACTAGTCCCCACCTCCCCTTTTTGCTCCTCCTGTCCCAGGACAAGTCAGAAGCAGTTCTCATCTTTCAGTTTTCATCATCCCTTCTATTTAAACAGCAGCAAAGGCAAATAATAATTAATCTTAGCCTCACCCCATTCAAATTAGTTCCCCACAACTACCAGTCATCCTTTATAAGTGAATGCATCTCCCTAAAGATGAATCAAAAGTGTCAGACCCTACCCTTGTCTCTCTGCCATCCTCTTCCAAGCAACCACTGTCTTTCAAACTGCTGGGTTAATTTCCCAGTGACTGTCCTCCTAGGGGCAGCCTGCTAGCAGCAGGGAGAAAATACATTTTCTACACATCAGAACTGCACAGTTGATGGCAAAACTGGCAGCACCGTGTATGTGCCCTGTTCTCTTGATGATGCTTTGGGAAACACCCATACCTAGGGGGATGTTCAGCAATCACTGCAAAGGGCCAGTCCTTCTCAAACTGTATAAGCATTTTTGGTCAGAAAACATTTCTAACAGTTTGGGGGGAAAAAAAACAACAAAACCAACAACCCTGAAATCCCAATATTGTGGCCAATTTCCTTTTCCTTCTACAAAATACATTTGGGTATGCAGCTAATAGTTCAATTGTATGTGAAGGGTGCTTTTCAAAGGGAATTGCAGCTCCCACAATTTGCACCCATCAGACTTCTGTAAAGTACCATCCTTCTTGGTAGCTTGTTGTGAAAGATGCCTTTAAAGGAGTTCCTGCACAGTAGAAGAAAATGGGAGCGTGAGGCATGTGAACTACAGCTCCTGAAGGACGTCACAACTCCCCTGCCCAAGAAAATCCTACAACTTGTGACAAAGTATTTCTCTTACATGGGCCCTTGTCTGTAGAGCAGGCAAAAGATGTCTCTGATTCACTCTAGCCAATATCTCAGATTGTCGGAGCTATCCTGAAACTTTCTTACTTCTCTAAAAAGGGTGAAATTGCAGTTATCAATTGGGAACACTCACCGTTCAGTAAGAATATAGCTGGCCGTATGGTTAGGGTTGAAATGATGCTACAGAAAGGAAGGGAAAATCCTAACAACTTAAATTGTTAAGTAATGTAGAAATGTCTGTAAAGAAAATTTAATTTTAAGTTTGTTTCCAGTGGGATTTTACTCTTCTTCCATCTTCTCTGTTTCCCAAGGTAATATTGCTTTAATGCACAGTGTCTTGGGACATTTGACATGGCAGATAAGAATTGTCCCACTCCTCTTTCTTCCAGCCTAAAATTGTTTTTGTTTTTTTTTTTTTAAAAAAAAGATATCTATCTATTGAAAATAACTAAGATACCATTACCTTGGAGAAGTATTCTTTTTCCTTGATGAAATTACCTGATTTTTCTCTTCAAATCTCTCATCCAGTCCTCTGCCCACCTGAAAACTCCTCCTTAGAGAGGGAAAACATTGCTGTTTGTTTGTTTGTTTGTTTTCTCCTCTTGTCCCTTAACTGAGATTGCTGATCTTTGGAAACACTCCTAACAGTTTCATACCCAGTATGTTGCCTCCTTCTCTGGCCCACTGAAGAATGCACCTTTTATACCGATGGCCTTTTCTATAAATGGAAAGGCTCTGGGTATGTGCAGAGCCTAGTGGAAAAAAAAATAAAATAGTGCTGGCACTGAGCATCCAGTTTACATCATCCAGCCTCTCTTGTGGTGAGCTCTTTAACCTCATCTCCTAGAAATGAGCAAATGCAAGAATGTGAACGTGTCTGTGGCTAGGGCTTAAATCACACTCTGTCCTCAGCCATTGGAGCTGCTACAGCTCCAGCTCCTGCCTTCATGTTATTCGTGTGCTTTCCTGACTGCCCCGCGTGCCAAGTTCGTTTCCCCAGCCAGATACAGTAGTGTGTGTATCTAGATTTCATTTGGGCTTGTCACAGCTTTCCAGAGGGTGACTGAGAAGGAGAGCATATCTTTTACAGAAGGGGATCCTGGGCTATTCCCAAGCCCTCACCAGTCAATGGGGATGTCCGCTTGCCCAGGGCTCCCCACCGTCCCCTCGTGCTCTGTCTCTGAGAACGTCGTTTGAAGCCTCTAGCTCTTCGAGGCGGAAAAGTAGAAACAGCAAACATTTCCTGACGGGCTGAACTGGCTGGTAGCAGTGTTTTCCTCCCGGTTCTTTCTGCAGCGTGTTTCCCTCTGTGTTCCCATAGGTATCCCTGTCATCAGGATGGTGAAAATCTTGCTGCTAGGTTTAAAAAGAGATCAAATTTTTCCCATTAGTATCTGACAGTGTTCCGTGTGTCTGCTTTTAAATAATGCAGCAGCTCCTTATGACTCCTTTGGACTTTGTTGGAGTCACTAGACTTTTTCTGTCATTCTGCCGCTGTCCCCCACAGCGCAGGGCCTAATCCCAGCCCCCTGCGGTCAGTGGAAACATTCTTCTTGGTAGCCTTTGGATCAAGTCCAGAAAGCTTGCAGACTACATTTCTCAGGCTTTAGCTAGGGCATCTATTCTAACAGGCTCTACACCCTCCCAAAGTATTGCAGATTCCTGGCGCATCTGTCTTTAAGCCTCACTTCCTTTTTTCCTTTTTATAGAAGTTTTGGAAAATTAGACTGTAAAACTATGGCACAAGCTTTTTAAGGAATGCTACCAATAAATACTAGCTGGGAGTTACTGTGCTACCTAGAACTGAAACTGCCTTTGCTAATGGTTCGGGTTGAATAAAAGATCAAAGAAAACAGACTTGAATGTTTCTCTTTCCCTTTTCATCCTTGGTATCAGTCCCACATCTGACTTCTTTTAGAGAGAGTTTCTTGCGTTGATAAACTGCATAAGCAGTTTCAAGACAAAATAATTAAGGTCAAAATAGATAAAAATATGAGGGTTTTGTCATGAGATCAATAAAGTTTTTAAAGACTACCTCCCCTTAAGTTAGGTCATATTCTGCTTAGATTTGCAGTTCTGGAGTCTTGGTGGCCGTGGGCAGGGCAAAGGAACATGAAGCTGGAGCAAAGGCAGCAAATTAGGGGAAGCAGAGAAGTGCTATGTTGTCCTTGGCCAGATCTTTTGTTGGTGAGCCAGCATTGCCTCCATCTCTCTTAATGCAGTTGCTGCTCTCTGAAACATTGAACCACAGTAGGCTGGAACTAAGCTCCTGCTGTAATTATCCTCTAGCATAATTTCTGATCTTCCACTACTGCCTTTTTTTCTTACTTTGCTTTAAGATCTCCGTTCTGATCTGAACATACATGCTGGGGAGACCTGACCTGACCTCCCCTACTTCTTTGCTCCACTGCAGTACTGAGCCTCAGTTCCTATGCTTGCTGCGTAGGGCTGTGCCCTGGACCCCTGTTACGGCTGCAACATTGGCTAGATATTGCCAAGCTCTGTTTTTCTGATGTGACTGTTTCTGGTACCTTGGCTCAGATACTCAGACACTGCTACACTGGTTTTCACTCTGCTGTCCGGGTATACTGACAGACTTGGCACGGATCCCTCAAAGCACACCTCAGTACCAGTGAGGGCTATATACGCTGAGTGAAGATATGAGATCCCATCACTTGGAGTGCCTGTGATGATAAGGTGGTGTTAGAAACTTGCAGTGGCGTGCAGATGCCTTCGGGCCTATGAGGGTGCTCTCTGGATAGACCACTCCTTGGGCTGTGATGCACACTGAGAAATAGCTTGCTACTCAGTGCTAGTGTAGACGTTTTAAATCCTGTTTTATCCTAGCTCTTAGGTGACACATTTGTGCCTCAGCAAGGAATATGTCTTAAGATCCCAGAAAAGACTGTCTTCATAATCTCACCACCCACAGTAGCTTTAGCACTTTTGATGTGCAATTAAAAATAAGTCACAATGCAATTCAATTTTAAATATGACCATTACCTTAATAAATACCCTTCCCCACAACACAGGATGCACAGACACTGGTGTGTATGAATTTGTGTTGTTCTTAACTGTTTAATGTGCTGGGTATTTAAAATATAAGTGAAAACACTACAGCTGTGCAAATGTCTGCACCCAGCTAAGAGTTACAGCCGGGGAAGAGAGATGCCTGTGATCAACTCCTAGTAATTCACTGAGGATCTGATCATCCTGACACCGTTTGTCTATGCACAGTTGAAAGCCTGCAGGTTCGATGGGACATGAAGTGGACACACTGGCAAGCTTGTACAGTGAAGTCATACTTCTCTTCTGCATGAGAAAGTGCAGATCTCAGCACCATCCTGATTATCTGTGCTGGCTTCACAAAGGTAACAGCAGTAAAAAGTGACAACTCCTGCTGCTCTATGTGTGCAAATGAAAGGAGCACATCTACTTCGGGGTAGATACGGGAGCAGCTCTGCCTTTTCACAGTCTCTCTGTTTGTCTTTGTTGTAGGAATGGAGGTGGGAGGGAGAGGGGGCGCCAGGGTGGTCCCTGTTGGGAGTTCCTGAGACTCAGTTCCATATTTTGCCTTTTAGAAGACATTTAGTTCTCACATGGGTTAGTGGTGGGACTTTTTTCGTAGTGCCTTTATGTAAACATTCAATATCTTGTCTACTATTGGATCAGTTAAATCCTTTCATCCGACAATAGATGTGACATTCCCTACTCTGATCTGGTATTTCATTCCCTTCAGAATGGCTGATGGATCTCCCATGCAGCTCCTACATGGGCTCTTAATTGTCTGAGTAACTGCAGCATCACTTTTTTTCTGACCTCCGTGAAGCAATCCGATCATACTCACCCAAACAGCTACTGTGATAATTTTTGTCACCCATCACTTACAAACATCCCTTTCAGTTCATATCTCAAGTAGCACCCCTTTCTTCCCCTTGCTAAACATGAGGTGCTTTGTTTTCAAGGCACCATATTGCCTGTCCCATTCTTCTTACCTCTCTGCTGTGAGATGTCAGCTCTCACCTTTGTCAGCTCCTGATGCCAAATACCTGCTCATTACATTTTCAAACAAACATTTTCTTGCTCTTGTTTGTGCTGCCTCTCTCGCTTAGGAGTGATCTGCCATAGACAACCACAGTTTTGTTGTTTCCTTTCCAGTTAGGCTGCCAGCACCGACTGCATGGACCAAGCTAGAGCAGATTGCACTGTGGCAGCAGGATGTACCTTTTGAGAACAAGGTGATGGCATAAAAACACAGCGTGATGGCATCAGAAACTGGAGAGTGTGAGGGAATCAATCCTGCAGTCTTGCATAGGAGGCTGCCATTCAGATGCTGTTTTGTAGCTGGTAGGGTTTGTGAACTGTTCTTAGTTTTTTTTCAAATAGGGTCAGCCTTTTTTTTTTTTTTTTAATTAATGTCTCTTTAGTTTATTATGATCTTGGTAAGGTAGACTGTGGGTGTGCTGAGACCGCTGCCAAGCACCCTGACTAATGCTGCCTCTTCGTTCTGAGATGCACTGTCTCCACACTCCTCTCCGAGTCTCATATTGAACATGCTTTGGAGCAGAGCAGCTCTTCACCCTCTCTCTGCGTAGTCTCTAGCACAGTAAGGTCCCTACCTATCTTCATGGCCCTTTCTTCTTTGGTAGTATGTGTACAAGACAGTCACCTTGTCCCAGGAGCTATTTTCTTAGTTTTGGAAAATCCCATATCAAGTGAATGGTCTTAACCGTTGCAGATTTCATTCAAAAGAGGAATCCTCCTGAGCTGAGAGTGAGGCATTTCACAGCTGCAAATGAGCATGAGAACTCTGAGCATTGGCAGCATGGTAAGTCAGGGGCAGTGATGATGGCCAAGGGGAAAAGTGTGTTCAAAAGTCTGTTTTCTTCCTGTATGTTTTAGCTAAGAGTTTGTGTCAGCAGGGATGGGAGTGGAGCCCAAGTACATAGTAAATCCATGCTGTGTAGCCTTCAGAAACTGTTGGATACAGGTGTCCTTTCTGATTCCTTGCTCTTTGTCAGGGAGCTCAGGCTTCATGCCAAACACTGCTTTGGAGTCCCTTTCTCACTAGAAATGCAGCTATAGGTTCTTTTAGCTAGGGCACTTGCCATCATCCCTTAGAAAACCAGATTAGTTCAAGGGTTTTTGCCTTCCAGAGCTGCAGAGTCACTAAAGTTCTGCAGCCTGAAAAGCCTGGAGCAACGCTTTATGCTAATTTTGCAGCATCCAGATGGAGCAGTGGGCAAATATATTTAAGTTGTTTCAATTATTCAACCTATTTACTTAGCTCTGTATTTAGAAAGCCTGGATAAATGAAACTTAACTTACTCTTCCTCCCTTCTCTTTCATCAGCAAACAGCCAAAGAAGAGCCACAGGAAAAGCAGCACCTGTGCATTCTCCCAGGAAGCTGCAGGAAGCAGCCCCTTAGTGCAGCAGCATGTGAGATGGACACAGAGGGCTCTGGATAGTCCCAGGTGTCTCTGAATCCATGCTGCAGAAGGTCTTTTAGCCAGGTCTGCTCCTGCACTGTGGCTTTTTGAACTTGGTATAAACTGATAGCCTCACCTGCCCATGAGAGCAGAAGTACAAGACAAACCTTTAGCATAGCAGTTGCATTTACATCTGCCTGTGGAGGAATGTGAATCCACTGGAGGGAGGGCACGTCTCTGTCCTGCTTCCAGTTGAAAGAACTCCCATGCCCTTCTCCCATGCTCTCAAACAAACTGTGGTTGGAGCAGATCCACACGTCCTGAGTTACGCTTACAGGCATTCCCTGTCTTCCCCCTCAGCTTTTTCCCGAGCCTGAGTGGGTGACACCTCACTGTGAAATTAGTACCGAGTCTGGATAAACCCTCCAAGAAAGTTTGGCAGGGTGGTGAGGTGTGAGGTGCAGGCCTGCCGTGAGGGACATAAGGCTGCTCGTGAAGGTTTTCATCCCACTGTCCTGGCCCAATCCTGCACTGGACGGTTGGAGTTCAGCCTCCATACAATCTTTCTTTCAGTGGTTTTTTGCCACTTTTCAGTTCATGAATAGTTGCATCTTAGTGCTCAGTAAAATTATTTCTTCCAGTGTGTCTTCAAATGCTATAAAGCATTTGGGAAGCTCAGCATATAAAGTGCAGAGACTTGCTCTGTTTAATTTTTGTTAGGAGAGAGCTTGAAGCAAGTTGACATTTATGAGCGGATTTCATAGGAGAGAGGAAGTCAGTCTTGCAAGTCAGAGCTTCCCAATAAACTCTAGAAGACTGTACTTCTAGCCAGTTGGTCTCCATGTACAGTGTTAATGCATGGGTTTTTGCATGTCTGGAGACTTCTTGTAAGTTCCTAGCTATCAGTGCTCCCTGAGAACGATGGGATAAAGAGAGCTTGTACTTTACTGATCTGAAATGGCAGCGGACTCATTGATTTAATGGTCAGTAGCTTTCAAATGCCAAAAGCAGATTATTCCTGGAATGGTGCAGCTGTGTAGCAGAAGTGGAGTTAAAGGCTCCAGAAACACAAATGTAGAGAAGAACAAATATTTACCCTGTTTTGGACAGGAAGTGTGCTGGATTGAGATTTCTGCCCTTGCCAGTTTGGCCCATTGTTAGCTAATAAGAGGGATTATTCTGACTCCAAAGCAGTTAATACCACACCAGTGGAAAACTAGTGTAGAAGGATCTCTGGCTTTTTTTTTGCTTTTTTTTTTTTTTTTGGGTCCTGTTTTCCAAAAGAGGAGAACTAAAAATTGTGCAAGACTCTGAGAACTGTATTCACTGAGAAAAAAAAAAAGAAAACTCCTACACTGAATTTACTTGTGCTTCTTGCAAGTGATGTGCTGATTCATTGCCATCATCCAAAAGGATGAATTGATGTCAGGAAGATTTATTTTCCCTCTGCAATGATTCCTAGCTCCTCTGGACAAGGAGAGGCTTTGGTGGTGAACTTCATGTTCCCAGTGGGATCCAACCTGGCTTATGCGGTTACAGTTAGGGCTGGGGGTCTTACTACTGTTGTGGTTTTCTCATCCTGAGCTGCAGAAACAGGTTTTGGGAAGTGGCTAAGAAGCAGTGACTGAGCTCTGTGTTTCCAAATTGCAGGAGCTGTGCTCTGGAGTTGGGAAATGCAAGTAAACTTACAATTTTCCTTTTCATCCTCGGTAATTCCTTATGCAGGCAGTAAATGGTTCTTTAGGTGGATGCTGGTAACACACAGTACAGTGTAATGACACCTCCCATTTCCAGGACGTAGCATTTCAGAAGCAGCGTGGGCTATATTTTGTCTTTTAGCCACGCTTGGAACTCAGCAGCTGCAATTAAACCAGAACAGGACATTACCACTGATCCCAGTGGTACTAAACTCCTTTTGAGGAGGTGGCGAAATAGTGCTGCGAATGTCTGTAATGATTCCTTCTGAATATCCATTTAATTCCGTTGACCTTTCTAAGAGAATTGGCCAACTCCACTGGAAAACAAAGGTCTTCATTGGGCAGCATTGGTCTCATTGACCATCATATTTGTAAATCTTTACAGGTCAGCTGCTGATGGTGTAACTCTTCAACACAAACAAAGCTCTTCAAACCACGCCTGTGTCCTGGAGAATGGGCTCAAAGAGTAAATGCTGAAAGGGTTTATCAAATGCCTTTATTTTTAAAATTGTTAGGTGGCTTCAAATGCAAAGCAACGTGCAGTGCAGGTATTTCAGGTTAGAAGATGAAATTGCAGGATATGGCAAATGATAGCTGATCTTTTAATTCAAGTTCAAAACAAAGACACTTCGAGTGGCTCCCTGGACATGGAATGAGGTTTGTGTAGAGGACCTCAAATCCCTAGAGCTCCTCTGCAAGGAGAGTACAGCCGTTTGTATTTTTGAGCATCCTAGCAGACATGCAGGTACAGCAAGGAGTAAGCCAAGAGGTGCAGTATACGGAGGTGAGGGCTGTAGGGCTGCACTGAAAACTACTAATACGTATGCATAGAAAGCTTCTGTCGCTTCCAGACTGTGGGCACAGAAACTATTCAGTGGGCCAGGAGACCCGTGTTTTGGCTTATCTGATCACACTTGTACTTCATGAAAGGCCCTTTCAATGCCCAGCTTTCTTCACCAGGGTTGTTGGTGGGATCTGTCTTGTCCAGCCGTGGCCTTTCTTGTGCCAAGGTGTTGACAGGATCCAGAATTACTTTGTAATTACTCCCTAATTAACTGAGCACCTCCTTGTCAGCTTATACCACAGCCTTGGGCAGGGAAAGAAGCTGCAACCAAGCCTGTCTTTGGAGTCTGTGTTGAGTGTGGGGAGGGTGACAAGCAGAGACTCCAGCAGTTCTTCCAAGTGCTTTGAAGTGCAAAAGGAGGATTCAGAGAAGGGAGTGCAACAGAAACTGAGAGCAATAGCACCAGGAAGGGGGAAAAAATCACATGAGACCCTGGGAGTTATTACTGGTAATGAATTAGTGCTGAGTGCAGGGAAACTTGGACTGGATGGCTGAGATTTGTTTCACGGCCTGCCCAGCCTTTCAGTCCAAACCCTTCCGATTAATAAGCTAATGATGGCCTAGTCTGTCTGTTCAAGGAACATGAGAGATTTGTGGTCACTGTGGGTTACCATCCTCCTTACTTGGTACAGTATATTCAGTTCCCAGATTGTCAAGGTGGAAAGGATCCCATTTTGGGGCAGCTGGAATTGCATTACTAGTAATTCTATTGCTTAAAAAAAGCCGTGTGTGCAGCAGTTCTGTGCCTGCTATTAATAAACCATTAGTCGTCATTAGCTGAGTGCCTCAGTTGTTGTTCCAGATAATTTCATTTAAATAAAACTCCTTGCAGTGCGGAACTGGCGGTGGAATTTGTTGCGAGGCCGAGCAGATCTGTCTCGGCAGCCCGGTAACGCGCGGTGCTGCAGTAAGCAGGCGCCACGGAGCGTTTGCTTTCAGGCCAGCCGGGGAAGGCAGCCTGCGGCTGTGCGGTCGGACGCCCAGGTGCGCTCCTCTGAACACACAGCTAGCAGAAGAGCAGCTCTTGCAGCTGGGTAAATTGATTTTGTTTTCCAGCTGTGCATGATGTATTGTTTCAATATCCTGCTTGCTTTTCTAGTGTCTGGAAAGAGAGTCTTCCTGTCATTTTCCTACAAGACTGGAAGAAAGCCTGGGCTAGCACCCATAGCTTTCAGCCTGTTCAAGACTTCACTTTGCAGACCATGTGTGCAGACAGCGTAAAACTGTGCTGCTAGGCTGAGGTTTGTGTGCTAGCAGCTCCATCCCCGTCTTAACAGTAGCCAAACCTTTGTGGACACATCTCAACAGCTGAGCTGTTTTGAAATACTCGCGCAAAATTCATCCTCCAGTGTAAACACGAGGAAGGAGAGTGCCTTGGTGGCCGTGAACACTGCTTCTCTTTGAGCATGGTGGTGGTGTTCTGGCAAGGCAGTGCTCCAGTGAATTCTTTCTTTGGTTGCTGAACCCAGACCTTTCTCCTCTCAGAAAGGAGGCAAGCGGCACTGCTCTGTCTCAGTTTCAGCTTCTCTAGGGCTGTTACACAAGTATGGCAGTCTCTTGGCTGTGTCAGAAAGTTTACACTCACCCATGGAAAGCAGGGCTGCATGGAAGAGTGATGTAGCAAGAAGAGAAGTAAAGAGCATCTGGAAAGGTCAGATAAAGCTGGAATGTCACAGCCACAAAGAGATAGAACTGCCTTTTTTTTTTTTTTTTTTTTTTTAAATAGCTGTCATTTATGTGGTTGTGGTAGCTTCGACATTTACGTTGCTAAAATTGCTCAGTGCTGAAGTGCCTTATGACGCTTTTCTTGCAGCAAAGAGCTCTCAAGAGCTGCTCTCAGCGGTATCATGGCACTGCTGCTTTCCAAGCAGAAGCATTCTTTAAACTTAAAAATGTTGACTTGCTGTCCTGCTTCCCCAGGTTTCAGGAACGTTGCCTGAGCCACCTTGGTACCAGAACAGTATTGAATTTGGAAAGGACAGTGTGAGGAGGAAAGGCTTTCAGGAGCAAAAGCAAAAGTTTGGGAAGCGCAAAGAGTACCAGAGAGTGCATGTGTGCATGCACGTGTGATACAGGGAGAACCAGGTAGGTCTGCCGTTGGCAGGACTGGGAAATACCTGGAAGGAGCTAGCTGAAGATGGTATCTCATTAGAGTTTTGACTCCAGCAATCACCTAGCTGTTGTTTTTTGTTAGCTCGTGCCCAGGCAAGGGTTAATACATTGAACTCTGAAGAAGCAAGGGCTTTTCATGTAGTCAGAGAAAGGGTGTACTGCCTGTTAAAAGAGGTATGCAGGTAGGCTTGTAGAGGTTACCCCAGCAGTACACCTGCCTCATATTCTGAAGCAGCAAAACAGTTAATCGTATTTGCTTGCTTTTAGTAGCATTTTTTATTCTTTTAATTATCTGACAGGCTATAATGTGGTAGAATATGAAGGACTTATTGTTCATACAGCACTCAGCACACAAATAACAAGAGTTGATCTCAGTGTCAAGGATCTTGCTGATGAAGCTGGAGTGTAAAAAAAAATAAAAATAAAAAAATAAAATTGCAAGATGGGAGTGGGGGATGCAGAGAGGAATGATGAGAAATGCATGCATGTACACGCAAACACACATGTGCTCCTTCATCAAGCATCCTCCATTGTGAACACTGAACAAGAGGCAGACCTGGAGAGGGATCCTGGCAATCTGTTGTGCCCAAAAATTAAATTTAAGAGTACAATATATGGAAAGATCCAAGGGCCAAGAAACAGAGCTCTGTTTGCACTTCTTGTGCAGTTACTGTAGAAAATTTATGGTGTGAGATTTGTATGAAGAAAATCCAGTTGATGGTATATTTTTGTGCTATTATTTAACAGTAAGTAGTTTTCCAGCTCTGCGAATTTTCGGTAAGCCTCAAGATTAACAGAGTATTTGTTTCCTCATCTTTGAGACAAGGAGTTAGAGGTAAGTGGGAGTATAATCTCCAGGCTTCTGCATCTTCGGACAGCAAGGGAGCACCTCTGCTGCCTCAGAGCAGTGGTTTGAGCTCATGACTGAGGAAACAGTGCTTCCCACCTGGCAGTGCTTTTCTGCCCTCCGAACTGGGGTGCATCTCACCTCAACCCAGCAAACACAGGTGTTAGGATTTTTTTTGTCTGGTTGCTTTCAGTGCCAGACCTATGCCAGAAAGATGGCTGACTGATCTTGGCATCCCTTTCCACTTTCAAAAGCTTATTTGCTGGTGACGGGGAGCACAGCAGGGCTTAGTGGCCGCTGCAAGACAATTGCCACGGCTAGCTGTGACTCAGGGCGTGGGGAGGAGTGACTGCATTGCCCAGAAGGTGGATGGGGCGAGTGGGTGGCTTCAGTAGGTTTCCCAGAATAACAAAAAGGATTCTATGCAGATGCATGAAGCCAAGTCAGTAAAAAAGGCTCCAAACAAGACTGCTGGGATTGCAAGACCTAGCAGACAGCAAAAATTTCGGCACTCCCTTCTCTTGCTCTCCTTGATTTTTCTGCCACATTTCTCCAGCCTTCTCTTACCCGTCTTTCTAATTTACTACTTTGAAGTAAGAAGATATTTTACTCCTGTGCTGTATATGCAGCAAATGCAACATAAAGCTGTTTTCTGATTATTATGTTGTGATGCATGTTGCTCTGGCTTGGTCTATGAAGAATATAGTTTGTGAATCCCATTGCAATGAATGCCCATTCTTATTAAAAGCATTCGTAATCCTGCTCCCCTGTGAAATTATCAGATGCATCCACACTGGGCTGCTGGTTGTTGCTGTTCCTATAGGCCATGTGCTGCTTATGGTGTTTTGGAGTTCATGTAGGACCTGAAGGGAGCCTTGAGAAAACGTCTGCACATCTGGGAGTTGTTTTGTGGGAACTGTGTGTGCTCTGTCTAGTAACCCTTTGTAGACCATGTTCTGAAGGAGCTGAGGTGTCAGCTCTGCTACTGGTGGCTAATGACAGCATTTTGTGGTTGTCTTGCTTCAGCAAGGTCATGATGTGGCGGAGATGGCTACAGCAAAGAAGTTGAAGTGGGGGGGGGGGGGTTGAAACCAGATGGTCTTTAAGGTGCCTTCCAACCCAAAGCATTCCAAGATTCTAAAGTTTAGAAGATTTGTGTTTGGCTTTTAATTTAAGCTGTGTTTCTTAGCAGTGTAGACCCTTCCATCCTTGAAGTGTGCAAAGAGATGCTCTGTTGAGCTGTACTGGGATTATCCATGATTTAAAGCAGAACATTCTGATCTGCTTTGTGCTGGTGGAAAACAAAACTGAAATGGCTTCAGAGAAGTCATACAAGAAATAAAAGTGTGGTCTGGTGGCCTATGAGTTAATTTTGAGCTTCCTCCTCAATTCAGCGTGGATTTTGTAATGTGACCCAGGACCAGTCACT
>WHYT01013673.1:115271-147924 GCA_009806455.1 Tetrax tetrax | reverse complement strand
GCTCGCCTCTGGAAATCTCCAGAAACTGACATTGTACCTGAAGCTGATTGATTTTCCTGCTGGTGATCTAGAATTAACTATGAAATGTTGATGATGGAAATTAACCATATGTCAAGAACAATGAGAAAATGGCAGAAAGTGAAATACCCTTATTAATATTCCTTATTTTCTTATGTGATATGCTTTCAAAGACCATCTGGACTTTTTGATCAGTCTTTCCTTTCTGTTGGGAGTTTGGGCATTGGTAAAGTGCTTAGTCTTGCCTAGCTATTTTATGTGGTCCATTTAGGTTTTTCAAAGCTTTTTGTTCCCATGCAATAAACATCTCAAGTTACTATGAAAAGGAAAGGGGAATTGTATTTTATAGCTTGTAAAAGGCTAGGAGCAAATGAAGTGTTTTCTAGAGGCTGTTCTGAACTAAACATCTGTTTCATAGTGGCCTGCAATCCGGGAGACTAGAGTTGAATCCAAGTGGTTTCTTTGCATTCCAGTTTTACATTCATAGTCTATTTGTACAGAGCAGGCTGCACCAACAGAACTTAGAAGCTTTCTTTTGAAAGTAGTAATGAAGAGGGTTTAGAGGAAATTGTAAATAGGCTGTAATATGCCTTTTGGCTCAAATATATGAAAACTAAAATAGGATTTTGTCATTCCATCTGAAATTGTTCAGATTCAGTAAATTTGAAAGTCATAAGTGTGCTTCCTCAAAATTAAAAGGGTAGGAGAAGAACTGAGCAAAGCAGTGACGGTAATACCTGATGACTTCATGCACTGAAATGCGATGGGCTGGAGAGACTTCTTGTGTTACTGTTGCATCTGACTTCACTTAATTGCTTATACACTCAGTTGGGATGAATATTCAGATGTTGTCTTTAAACATAAACATATGTCAAGAGTAGTTTGTGATACAACTGTCATGTAGGGGCTAAGCTTTTCGTATGAGAGTTATCGATTGTTTTGAAACTTTTTATAAATCAATTAAGTGCAACACTAAAAGGTAGACACACTGGGATATCAAGCATATTGACTATTATTTTGTGTTTGTTAATTTAAACCACATGCCTTGCACTTTAAGTGTTTGAAAACAGTTGTGTTAAGGTAGTTGCTGTTCCAGCTCTCTTGTCCTGTGCTTTTTTTAGTGTTGGATTTTGGCAACTCTTCTTGTCTTGGTTGATTACTAAAAGAAAATAACTTTTTGTTGTTTTCTCTCTGAAGTGAAAAACTTTATGCAGAATGGCACATCTGCCATTCTTGTTATCCTACATGCACATCTTTTGTATATATTTTAACATTTCTCTGCAGCACAGAGAGCATCAGGGTGCTGATTGGGTTTAAGTAACAGTTCTCAGTGGTAGGTCCTAGTCAGCGTCAAGGAAAAATCCTGTTCACAGAGTACTGGGTTTATGTAACTTAAGTAACTTTTCCTAGAGATTAAATTTCAGAAGAGTGTGTAAAATGCAACATGATAGAAATATATTGATTCTGTCCTTTTTTTTAAAACAATAACTGACAATATTCTTTTCTTATTCTTTGCAGTGTGGTGATATAAATATTTGGTAAGCAACTCAGTGACTATTTCTGTATATACAATTGAATTTGATTTATTTTAATGCTTTTGAAATATGAAAGAAATTAACCTGATTTGTTAAGGTTATATGTATTAGACTTGACTTCTAAGTATTTGTTTTGTCATTTGCACATTGAAATTGCAGACATTTATTATTATATATGGTGTCTGGTTAGTGTTGTGTCCTGGTAGGAGCCAGAGAAAACTGTAAAAATATTTCAGTAGAGATATGTGTAATTGATAGCCCCGACACTGCTTCTGGTCATAATTTCATCCCTCAGGATTGGTCTGAGTCCTAGAGTATCAGTATGAAGATGTTTATTGGCTTTAGTTGCTGTAACAATGTAACAGATACTCATGTTCCTTTGGATCACATGAGACCAGAAGTGTTCATGGCTTTCAAGCCTTCGAGTGGCAAATTTAGTCGTAGATGAAAAGTTATTTCCTAGCCACTCTACTCTTGCCTTTTATAAGATGTGGCCAGAGGTATGAAAAAGGATATGTGACTTAGGCAACTGTATTTTAATAAAGTTAATACTTTTGTTCTAATTTTTATTCAGAACTTTGATAGAGAACCAGCTGTCTCTCTTGCCGGTTGAGTAAGATCTTTGAATTACGTGCTGGGCTTTGTAGAAGTGTAGTATTCCATTGCCTTCCGTGAAGGTGCAGTAACTTACTCTATAAGGGACTGACCGTCCACAGAGGATGTAGTTTACATGCAGGCTGCCTGGTCCTCACTTGAGAAGCTTTAGACCATAGCTTAGCACCATGTAATACACTGCCTTGTAAATTAGAGCTATTTGCAATAGAGTTCACTTTTTACAGATATTTACAATAGAATTAACTTTCAAGCACTTCTGGAATTACAGTTAAAACGATATAAATATTGTTCGCATTACTGAACAATCACAGTTTGAAATACGCCGGTGAATTCACAGACTTTCAGTAATCCTTCTCTTGAAGACCACTTTTCGTAACATAATGAAAGAGAAAAAGCAAAGCAGAAATTCAGTGCTTTATCTACAGCATCAACCTGGTCTTCTGCCTTTCCCCCCATTCCCAAAGTATAAATTATATGGCTCATTAAATCTTTGAGGAAACCTGTATTTTTTTTTTCCCAAAGTTTGGAAATAGGACTTAGTTTTTATAAAATTATGTTAGAGTAAGGGAGTATTAGTAATGCCGTTGAGCCTAACTTGTATATACACTGGAATATTGCCTTTTACGTAGTTTCTTAGCTCTCAGTATCATTGCTTTTTGCTGTACAAATCGTTACTTTTTTTATCTGGTAGAGGAAAATACAAAATTGTTGATGTAATTGGCTGTATTTGCCATCCTGGTCCTTTCTTGGATATGATACTTAAATGTATATTTATGTAGCAAATCTGTGTAACTTGTTGTATTTGGAACCTGTTAATTCTTAAGGAGGTACATGAGGAAATGATGCTTTTTCCATTGTCCAACAAATGCATACAAAATTCCTGTGAGGACAATTTCCCATCTATTTCCAGATAATATTGATTGACTGCAATGGAGAAAGTGGTATGGAAGTAATGCTTGGTTTAGGATATGATACTAAAAACTGAGTCTTAATGCTTTTTTTTTTTTTTAACCAATATAAGAACATAAAAGAGAGGTCAGCTGGAGGTGATGAGTCGTAGAAGAATTTGAATTTGTTTGAAACAATACACAGGTGAACATGATAAAATCAGGAAAAACTGATGTTACTTTTATGAAAGAAAATAATGTGTCATGTATGTATGAGAGTTCTTTGAGACAATTAGGAAGCATGCGGACAGGGAAGAACCAATTTATATTAATTGGATTTCCAAAACATAATTGAGAAGATCTGTCCCCAAAAGTTTGAAAAGCAGTTGAATTGCTGTGGAGGGTGCATCTTTATGTTGATGGATGACTGCTAAAAGGGGAGATGGGGGAGAAGTTCATGTGTAGAAATTAAATTGTATTTTTCCTGATGGAACCTTACATGGGTTTATGCTGGGAATGCGTAAAATTCAGTGTATTTGTAAATACAATGGAAACAGAGTAGCGTAATGAGGAAAAAAGTTTGTGGACGGTACCAAGTTATTCAAGATGGTACTGAAGGGCTAGCTGTGAAGGATTGCAGAACTTTGCTGTACTGACTATGAGGTGGCACCCTGTGATTTCATCAAGTTAAATGTGGTAATGCAGGCTGGGGAGATAGTATAAAAAGGCAACTCTTGCTTTATGTAGACAGTAATAGGCACTGAAATGATTAATTAATAAGATCTTGCAACTGAAGTGAAAATGCCTGTTCGAAGTTCAACAGTAGTCAAAATAGCAATCAGAATTATTGGAAATTATTAAGAAAGAAACAGACTCAGTATACTGCCAGCTCCTCTTTGTCTTATATCATGTACAGTCCAGTTTGCACCTCACGAGACCACGTTGGCAGAAGTGCATGTACAGAGAAGGGCAGAAGGAACTGTTGAAGGAATGGAACAGGTCTGTATGAGAAATTACTAAATATTAATACTTTTTACAGGCTGGAACTGAGATGATTGGAAGGTGATGAGATAGGGGTCTGTAGTACTGGGGATGCAGAAGAGGTAAATCACTATTTTTTTCCAGTGCAGGAGCTCGGTAAATAAAGTGTCACTAATGAGCACAGGTCCAACTCAAGAAAAAGGGGTTTCTTTGCACAGGTTTTGATTAAACTGTGCACCTTTGCCAGAAGATATTGGGCCTGCTAAAGTATTTACATATATTGAAAAATAAATAAATTTTAATTTCCCGTGTGGAGGGAATTCAGAGATTTTATGAAAAAGATTAGTTAGTATTGTCTTGGGAATCACTGGGCTGTGGGTTGCTGGTGGCTAAAATAATATGCAGAGAAAGTATCACTAAAGCAGCAACTGTATATTGCCTTCCATAAACATAATCTATTGAGTGCTGTTTCTGTTAGTTTCCTCTGAACATGGGCTAAGTGTCAGTATATAACACATTTTTCTGCCACACACAGCACAAAAAAAAGGAGGAGAGGTAACGAGGGGGGATGGGTAAAATAACAGGAAAAAAAAGAAGAGATAAAAATAAATTACTATGAGAAGGTAGAAAGGTGTTAAGAATAAAAACAATTTAAAAAGAAGGAACTAGAGAGGAACAGAGAAAAACAGTCTGACAGCAACCATCACTTCTTGGTGGGGTCCAGATATGAGAGGCAGCTCCTTGGTGATGCTCAGCCCAGAGGGATGATTAGACAGGGAGCTAAACAGTTGCCAGGTCACTGTTGTCAGATTTCCTGCTCTTCCTGACACTTGGTATGGCCAAGCTGACTAGGACTGAGTGAAGCTTGACAAGAACATTTTAAGATTTGATGAGGCTTTGGAAGTGGAGGTTAAATTTAAAAATTGAGTGTGTATGCAATTTCAGCATGTTCTGGAGGAACTGGAAAAGGAACGTGGCGTATTTAATACCTATATTGTGAGAGGGTCTTCCTCTCACCAGGGAATGGGCGTGAGTCAGGATCATGTAGCACACCTGAGCCTCTGTGTCTCAAGTCCTCCACTGAGAATTTTCAAACTTACGTTCCTGTTAAACAATAGAGTTGGTTAACTGTGTAAGCTACCACACTGGGGTTTTTCACCTTGCTGTGCCAGTCAGGCTGGTGCTAAATGTTTAGGTATGACACAAGGCTAAGTTGGAGGAGTGAAGCACTGTTGGATAGGGATGGTTTTTGAGGTGTGATTTCAAGGTGAATTGGTTAGCTGTTACGCACCCTACTAAAGAGACATGGGGAGTAATTACTGATAGTTTTGGAGATGTGATGCAAGTTTAACCCTCTATGTGTCTGTTACATTTCTGTGCAGTTGAGTTAGGATAAGAACTTATAAAATAGCAAAATTTATTTTTACAATTCAGACAGTAACAAAACAGTAATAAAACCAGAAGAAAAATCCACCCTTACCTATTACTTAGATCATCTTGAAGATTTTCAGTGCTATTTGTCTAATAAGCTGTAAGGGGCTTACGTGGCCATTTGGCTGGTGTCTGATTCTTACTTTGCAAGATCATTACCTTGGGAATTGCTTTCATTGAGACAGATTAAGATTTGGTGATAAGTGTATCTTTGTGGACTCATTTTGTCCCTGAAGTGCCATTCAGATTCAAGCCTTCCCTAAGGATTTCCTGCATTTATATCCAGTGTTTAATCAAACATACATACTTCTATCAAAGGCTTATTGATTGTCCCCCACCTAATTATCAAAATAGTGATGGGCATAGGGCGTGGCTGGATGGAATCATCATACAAGAAAGTAGTAAAACCAACTTCCCTCCACACAAATTCGCCACAGATTGATCTGGTGTTTTCTTTAGCTGTGAAAACTAATGTTCATTTGTATTTTGTAGTTTCCAGTATTGTTTGCAATGTGTTTGAAGCTGAGCATATTCAGTCATCTAGAATACTTGGGGTAGGCAGTTCAGAATCTTGTCCACAGCTTTGTAGAATAAAATGGTAGAACACTAAATTTTTGTTGTCATTACAATCAAACATATACTACTGAGTGCGCTAAGTTGAAAAAATGGCTAGCACTTTTTGTGGTAACTTGAAAGCATTCTCTTTACTTTTGCTATGCTTTTTCTCACAGAGGAAAATAAAATTGCTTCCGAAATGTCATATGGAAAGCCTGCATTTAATGTTCTTTCTAACTTGATTATTTAACACTTATTTTAAAAAAAAACTGAGCCAACAGCTTGGAAATGGTTTCTTCTACCATACAGTCAGACTCCCTGTGACTTATCTCTGATTGTGTTACACTTCCCCCCCCACCATCAAATTCTGTATAAGTTTAGTCATTGTTCCTTCTTAACATTTGTATTCTTTGGAAGTTACTAATTTTGTTTCTTTAGCATCAGACGTGCAGTTTCTTCCTGTTGCTCAGTTAATTTTGTGTGTAATAATACCATCTACCTTTAGAGAGGGAATGTCTTGCCTTTAGTTTTCTGGGTAATGGACCGTAATTCAAGAATGGACAGTACAAATCAAAGCTTTGTATAATTTTGTAATGGATTTTTATGGTTTTTTATAAGGACTTAGCCTTTCAATTTATTCGATTTAGTTGGTCTTACTGAAGCAGCTTTCTCCCAAATGTGTTTGCCTTGTGGTGAGTTTGCTCAGGAGGGCCTTTGTGTCAGAATGACTCTTGGGTAAATACTTAGCCCTTTGCAGCAGTGCTCTTTTCTGGGCAAATATTGGGACACTTTCTCCCCCTTAGATATTAGGATAGCTGGGAGGTGAATATTGGTTTTGTTTAGATTAGCATATTCTTTTTAGTTTCTGGTGGAAACTCAATTACTAGATGAATGGGAAAAATAAATTGATCCAACAATGTGTGAGGTGGTTTTTGAATTAGATTTTGGGATGTATATATGTCATCAACTGGTGATAGATGTGCAGTGTTTGGTGAGAAATTTTTGTTCTGTTAGCGTACATTATAAAAAGACTCCAAACTGTGGTGCTCACTACAGCAATCCCTCAGATTTCAACAGCAATA
Source organism: Tetrax tetrax (assembly GCA_009806455.1). Lineage (NCBI taxonomy): Eukaryota > Metazoa > Chordata > Aves > Otidiformes > Otididae > Tetrax > Tetrax tetrax. The sequence continues at coordinate 140,820 of WHYT01013673.1, read as the reverse complement.
TTCTGTACTCACTGTTTTTTTCTGGTAAGAAATGATGCAAATACTTTCACTATCCAAGTGCTTTCAACTGTGAACTTATGAAAATAAGTAGCGAAAACAAGTTTCGTTGGTGGTCGGATATCTATGAATAGTGATCAGATGCTTAAAGAAATACTGATGAGTTTTTGTTTTTGCGGGCAAGTGTTTCATATGAGTTGATGCTTATCCAGAAAAGCAGGTAAATGGCTAGTGAATGGATTGAGAATTTCTTCATAATTCACAGAATCATGTGGTAGCTCAGCTGTAAAGCACATTTCTTGAAGTTTGCATAATGGTTTGTGTGTCTGCTCCTTTGCTTTCTTCCTCCAGCTTGTATTGTAAATGTGACTAGCGTGCTTCAAAACCTCTGAAACGTCTTCTGATTTTGTCTGCTGCTTGAAGATTACAGTGGTTTGCTTTTGACCCTCTTAAATGAACTGTACTTCTATTATGGAAAAAATGCAGCTGCCTGATGTGATAAAGCTCAAACTTCATTTAAATAAGTTATTTTAAACAGAGAGCTGCATTTTATACTAGCCTATAGATAGCTAACTGTATTTTATACAGTTATTTAAAAGAGTGGGTGTGTTTCGTTATGGTATCTGGGCACAGACTTAGCAAGTTTGTGATAATAGTTCAGGAGTGAGTCAGGTCCCTCTGAGTCACGCCAGAGCTGCCCTCCCAGGCAGAGGAAAACCACATCGAGCAGTCTGGAGCCACATCCACCAGCCTGGCTCTCACTAGGTCCCTGCTAATCTGTTACAGTGCATTCCTCCAGTCCTACCCTTCCCAGTTGATCTCCACTACTCAGAGTGTATTGACATCTGCCATCCCATTAGTAATCCTGTTTGCAGGCTGAAGAGTCCTAGCCACCTTTGTTCTTCACTTGAAAGCTTCTCCATAGGTTTTATTATGCATAATAGTTTCATGCCAGCCTTGGAGATGAGAGGGGACGGCGGAAAGTCAGGAAGTATTGAGAGACTGAGAGTGCCCTGGAGGTTAGTACAGTTGCTTGAGTAATGCTGTGGTTCTGAAAGTCTGTTTGTTGCATTTACTACTGAGGAGATTTTTCTGATTTACTGTTCAGTTGATGCCTTCAAAGAAATGTCTCGTGTACCAGCAGATCCCTTACCTGAATGGCAATAGTCAGCTTCAAAGCCAGTGTCCACCACTTGATTTTTCTGCCTTTTTATTACTCGTTAGTGTCACTGGTGTTCTTCTGCAGCCTTTGATAGTCTGCATCTGTCCTATCCAGAATATACCTGACAGCACAGACGAAGTCCCCAGGGCAAGTGGGATTTTATTGGGAGTTCCCTCTACTATAAACAAAATGTTTAGTCGAATTGTTTGCTGGTTGTCTTTAAGGAGTAATTAATCAGGTTATTTGTCATGCAAGGGCCTGTTTAAGAGAGCTTAGTTTCTTTGGAGCCTTTTGTGAGAGATCTTTGGTAAATGTCTTTTAGCAGGCCAGGTGGATTGTATCAGTGATTTCTCAGTGTGCTCATTGAGTCTTGAGGAGGACAGTAGACTGAAATTTGGCTTTTCCTTACAACAGCTGCATGGAATTGTCTGTGTGCCTACAAATTTTTTTCTTTTGAGTAATTTATACAAATTTTTCTGGTACAAATGTTTAACCTAACATCCATTTATTCCTAATTCTGCCCTTGAACCCTTGTCAGAAATTGATGTTGCTTTTCCTGTCTCTTAGAGCTACAACATTGAGACTGTTTTAAGTGAGTATTCACAAATCACAGTTGCAAGGTCTTTTATTCTTTAGTTCCATTCTAGCACTTCATTATTTTTCAAATTGTGAGCATGTTCTTTATCTTATTATAAACACCCTTGAGGAGGATTCTGATATGGGAAGTCTCCACAGTTTTTCCTTGGTGTGTAGATCTAAAAAGAGAAGGGAAGGATTCTTTTTCTGTAGGGCTTTATCTCCTATGAGTCCTTCTTTATGAGCTGATTGTCCTGGAGGAGCACTCTGATAGATCTGCTGTTCTGGGCTGATTTTTGTGCCTTTTCCTGTTTGTTTCTTGAACTTGACTGCTTTATTTTTCACAGGTACACTATCAGCTCGAGCTTATGGTCACTTCTTCCTTTGGATAACACTTCTGATTTTCTGAAATATCATTTTACTTCAGATAGTTTTCCTGACTTTACTATTCAGCCATATTGCCATTTTTTTCCTAGCTTGTTTAAAAGCTCCTTTTATGTGAAGGCAAGCAGTTATCTTCTGACAATGAACATGAATGCCTTACAAAAGCATGATCAGGAAATAATTACAGCAAACTGTTTTGGCTAAGCATTTGTACAAAAGGGCTTACAGGAAGAAATGAGACAGAATATAAGGACAAGTTTTAAAAACAAAAATAATACATGTATTTTTAAGTTTTTATTTTCATATTTTATAATCCTGAATAAATTGCAATTATTTTGCTTTAACTAGTGTTGAGGAATATCTGATTTCTTTAAATGCTCACTGTCTTAAAAATTGTTTATGCTGGATGAAAACCCTAAGTTTTCATTATTAGATGGGCAGCCAAGTCTTGCTTCTCTAGCCAGTTTAGCAGAAGAACAAATGAATTTGATGGGTGGACTGTTTGATGGGTTAGGAGTTGGCTGGATGCCAGCATCCAAAGAGTCAATGGCTCGATGTCCAAATGGAGATCAGTAACCAGCGGTGTCCCTCAGGGGTCCATATTGGGAGCAATACTATTTAATGTTTTTATTAATGACATGGACAGTTGGATTGAGTATGCCCTTAACAAGTTTGCAGATAACACCAAGTTGAGTGGTGCAGTTGATAGAATTGAGGGAAGGGATGCTGTTCAGCGGGACCCTGACAGGCTTGAGGAGAGGGCCTTTGTGAGCAGGAGCAAGTGCGAGGTCCTCCTGCACCTTGGTCAGAGCAACTACCAGCGTCAGTACAGACTGGGTGATGAATGGATTGAGAACAGCCCTGAGGAGAAGGATTTGGGGATGTTGATGGATGAAAAATCGGACATGAGTTGGCAATGTGCACTTGCAGCCCAGAAAGCCACTCATATCCTGGGCTGCATAAAAAGTGTGGCCAGCAGATTAAGGGAGGTGATTCTCCCTCTCTGCTCCACTGTGGTGAGACCCCATCTGGACAACAGCATCCAGTTCTGGGGTCTCCAGCACAAAAAGGACATGGACTTGTTGGAGCAGGTCCAGAGGAGGACCAGGAAAATGATCAAAAGGCTGGAGTACCTCTTCTATGAAGAAAGGCAGAGAGAGTTGGGGTTGTTCAGCCTGGGGAGACCTTATTGAGGCCTTTCAATACTTAAAAGAGACTTATACAAATAGTGTATAAGTATATACTATAAATAGTAACGGTTCTAAACTAAAAGAGAGTAGCTTAAGATTAGATGTAAGGAAAAAATTCTTTACAGTGAGGGTAGTGAGACACTAGAAGAGGTTGCCCAGAGAAGTTGTGAATGTCCCATCCCTGGAAATGTTCAAGGTCAGATTGGATGGGGCTTTGAGCGACCTGATCTGGTTGGAGATGTCCCTGCCCATGACAAGGCGGGGATTGGAGCTAGGTCATCTTTAAAGATCCCTTTTGACCCAAACCATTTTACGATTCTAAGTGCAGGGATTCCTGGTTGACTACTACTAAGGGTAATGTATGAATCTGCTGCAGATAGAGCTAAGAACATCTGTGCTGTCAGTAGATATTCAGGAGGATGTTTGTGCCTGCTAGGATATCTGTATTGAGAAAACAGAGGGGAGGTTTGGCTCTCTTTCATTTGGATTAAACTATGCTGAGGAGGTCTGTGTTTCATGTAGTTAAATTCTGTTTACTACTGAAAGATTGAGTTAAGAAATTTTAAGAAATGTAGCATTTCTCAATTTTCTAAGCAAAACTTGAATATTAATTTTTTTTCAAAAGCAGGTATTGCATTAAATGTTGCAAAATTGCAAGTATTTTACACAGGGCCATCACTTTTTCCCTTGTACAAGTGCTGCTGTTTCGCACTTCTGCCATGCACTGACAGACTTGAATCACCGTTTTTTCAGGTGAATATACTTTTCAAAACAAAATGTATTTATAGGAAATTACAAGTTTTTTAAAGACAGTTAAGGAAAAATAATTCAGAAGAATGTTTTTTTGTTTTTTTTTCCTTTGACTCCTTCCAGGTACTGAATTTGTGATTGGTATTTTCCTTTAAATGGTTATTAAAACCTGGAACAGGTATATCCGTTGTCCAAAAAGCCTGTCTCTACAGAAATATGTTGTTAATTTTGCTATTTCTTTTGGTTCATTTTTCCTTTTTCTAGCTTGAATTATGTGTCCTTAATGCTAAATTTGGCTCTTTGCTATCTGGAATAAAGTAATGTGATGCTAGTAACAACCTGTGCAACCCTGTCAGTTTTTGGCATATTCTGGGTGTGTGGTACTAAGATACCTGACTGCACACAGATGATGTTTCAGAATCAGTTGCGTGCAACTCTTCCATGTTTCCCAGCACTGTGTTGTAGCTTTCATGATGCTTTGAACCTCCCCGTCCACTTTGTTTTCCTGATCACTTCAAAGTTGATGGGAGTGGTCAGGTGTGGTCCCAGTGTATCTACCTGAGTTGCAGTTCTGCTTCCTTTTATGTCTGTATGTCATAGGTGAAGGAGCTACTTTTCCTATCTCTTCTGGGACTGTTTTTGGATTGACAGGGTGGTTTTTTGAATCTAGACTCATTTCGTATTTGCTCACGTATCTGTGAATTGCTTTTACTGGTTTTTTGGGTATTGAGAGTGCTGACCAGAAATACTCAAACTGACTCTGCTAAGGCACTACCTGAATAGTAGAAAAATGTTTTAGGCACTGTAGTGGCCCCAGAAGTGGGTTAGCTGTGGTTGTACATCGTCCAGCCAAGCCAGTAGCCAGGATGAGTGACCCACATTTTGGTAAATCACCCGTGAGTAACTGGAAGTTGAGCACTGAACTGTGAATATTAAACAGAGAAGAAACTGAGTGGAGACTCTGTGATTTTCTGCCTGTTTTCTCCATTTGCCTTGTGGTGGTGAAGAACATTTATATACGTATTTGAATTATAGAAGAATATTGCTTTTTGTTGAATAAGAAGCCATGTAAGTAATTCAGAATGTTTTGCAACAGCAGGTAGCAATAGTGAGAAGTAGTAAGAGTTGTTTTCAAAGTGAATGTCCAGCTGGGAACTGGTTATAATTTCACTGTTTTAATGGAAGTTCATTCAAGCTGAGAAGACACATTGCTTGGATAAATCAATTTCTTTCAGTTTGACTTTTTGACAGCTATACAAAGTTTTAGCTGAAACTATTTTTGACAGGAAAGAACAGGAAAAAAGCATCTCATGTTTGTAGGCAGAAGAAATCCTTGTCTCTTGGAAACTTGTATAGATGAAGAATATCTACTTGTTAGCTTAAGAGTGATAAATTATTATAAGCATGAGCTATATTTAAGATTGTCTAATGCTTTCCACTGTGTGATCCTGTTTACTGTTACATTTTACTTTAAAACAATTCTGAATTCTGTTTTCTGAGGTAGCAATTTGGAAAAAGTTGAATGAATCTTAGGAAGCTAAAGGGGGTTGGACTAGATGACCTTTGAAGGTCCCTTCCAACCCTACCCATTCTAAGATTCTATGATTCTATATTGTTAATGTCTGTATGGATATTAGTCTAGTTCAATATATTGCATTCCTCAGGGTGTGTAGTAAGAGAGGAGAGGAGTCTTTTGGCTTTTTTTTCTGTTTCAATTACTATTTTATGGAAAAGCTCCAATTCTTCCTGTCTTTAGGGAGGAAGTAAAAATTGTCTGTGGATGGTCATTCCTATTATCAGGGCTCTATTTTTGAGCTAACGTGCTTCTAAATGTGTGTTGTAAACAAAAATACAATGTAAGTTAAGTCAAGAATATCCTTAAAACTGGTTTGGCATTTTGTATTTGGACTTTTTATGTATGAAAATAGCAAATACTAGGCAATCCCTTGTCTGTTACCACCTAAGGTTGAAGGAGAAAAGTGCAGCATTTTGTTCAAGGCCATATATTGTGAGTAATCAGAGGTTTTCACAGAAAGTAAATAGCCTTGGATGAAGCCATGGAGTCCTGACTCAGTGTGAAGGAAGGAGTTGTTTCCAATTACCGCTTAGCAGTCATAGCTATGAAGTTAGCTCATGCACAGTTCTCACTATGTAGCAAATTTCTGATGAATATCTGTTGTGCTGGATTGCCTCTGCTAGGAGGTGTGTGTACTAGTAAAAATAACAGAGTTATTACTGCATACTGGGAGAAAATTGTTGCAAAACTCAACTACCTAGGTACTGTGGCTGTTTTAGTGGTTACATATTAATGAAGTTACAAAGCTGTGTTTAAAATTGAGAAGCCAGCTGGATTTTTGCTTAAGCATTTGTAATCTATTGTAATCTATTATTTCTTGAGTTAATGCAGTGAATGAAGGAAGTCTATACTTTTTCCAAATCTGCTCCTTGAAGTGGCAAAATTGCTACATGCTCATTCTCATTGGGCTTTAATGGAAAAGAAAAATATTTGATTCAACAGGCATATGATGATGAGTATAGTAAGTATTTGGTTAAGCATCTGTTATGCTTCCATAAAGTAGTCAAGTGTATTAATCCTTTTGCTATAGAAAGAAAAACTTAATAAAAGCTACTGTACTTGCATATCATATGTATTTCCTTTGTAACTTCACCTGCAGGTGTCTGCTGTATTTAGTGCTAGTAAAACTAGGTATGTAGGGACCATTGCAAAGAAAAACCTGTTATCTTTTAAGCATTTTGGATCTTGCATTATATTTTATTGGGCCTTTTTATTTTTTCTTAAACGGGATGCCTTTTCTGGGGTAATATATACTCAAAATTTGATGAAAATTAAAAGTGGCATTTTCTTGTGGAAAAATGAATGTATTTTTATACTACTTACAACTGCTGAGTATATTTCTCATAACTGTTGGGGTTTTTTTTTTGTTTTTGTTTTTTTTCCGGCAGTTATACTCGCTAAATGATTATAAGCCACCCATTTCTAAAGCTAAAATGACACAGATCACCAAGGCAGCAATCAAGGCTATAAAGGTAAGAAATTGGATAACTTCTTTTGACTTCTTTTCTATTTCTCATCTGTGTCAAAATAACTGAATAGCTTAAAGAATTTGATTCAGAACTTTCCACCTCCCTTATTCTGTGTATAACTTCCAAGTTATGATCAAATGAGATAGTGATGGGATTTTCAGGAGTGCAGCAGAAGGCTTAATTTGTTGTGTTACTTTCATTTGCTAGTTGTCGTATGTGAGGAAGAATTATACCAACTTGACTTTTCAGTCAGATCTGAAAGATGGGATTTTTCAGGTTTTTGGGGGGGGGGTTTGGCAAGAAAAACTTTTCTTGCCACAAAATAAAACTAATTGCCAAAGAGCAATGTAGCAGCAGAAAACAGCACTGACAAATGAAGAAGGAAAGAAGTATGCTGTTTAGTGTTAAGCATTAAAAGAAATGGAAACTCAATGGAGGCCAAAGAGGTGAAAAAGAGGATAGGATAAAAGCTCTTCCTAAGTACATTCCACTGCTGAGAGTGCAGATACATTTTCAGATAGTGAAATCCATACTGGTGTTTTGTGTAATTTGGAGAGAGAGCAATTTGATGACAGAAGAGTGAAATTCACTGGCTTTCTTAAATAAGAGTCTATGTAAATTCAAGTCTATGTGTTGCAGTATGACAATGCTAAAAACTTGTATTGAACATAACCAAGTAGTAAATTACTCTGTAAATTAAACAAATTATGCCAAAATGTTTTATCGTGTATTTAGCTTGGAAATCCTGCTTCCACTCTTACTGTTTCAATGACAACATTTAATTTTGAAGTGCAGTTGTTGAGATGATGTAGAGCCATTGCGATGGTATTTGAGATTTAAAAAACCAACACAACAAACCAGGCCAATTTTAAAGAAAAAGTATTCAGTAGATGTTATAAGGTCTTCCTGTACTCATGTTTTTAAGTTATTGAAGAGAGCACTTGCAAAATAAATTAAATACAGAGAAGTGCTATGCTTAGTAATGTTAGGCTAATATCTTCAGTCGTGTACAATGAAATATGGTTTTGAAGGACCATTTATATTATGCTCTTAGTTCTCACTAAATAAGTGCACATTATTAAAAAAATACAGTGTAAGAAACCTTCAGAAGATAAGAAAAAATTAAATTAATTTTTTAATATGCTGTTAAATGTTCTAAGGAAGACAGCATACTCAGCTGTAGTTGTTGGACTGCTGGTTAATCAACTGAAGTTTCTAATTTTGGCTTTTAAACAAGTATATGCATCTTCAGGTTTTCTCCTCTGTTGAAATATTATTTTATTTTCCAGTTCTACAAGCACGTTGTACAGAGTGTTGAGAAATTCATTCAAAAGGTAAGTCACTCATGGGTATTTTGTGTTAGTACTGAGAAAAATTTCCTTGTTTTGGATTACAGAGTATTGAAAACCATTGAGTTTTACGTAGACATATGGATTAATGTTTTTTATCACACGTTAGTTTATTTCAGTTTTCAGTCACTTTCCGTTTCTGGGAGTAATCAGCTGATTGTAACGCGTCATGCAGAAAGGCAGATTACTTTGTCCTCATTTTATAGTTCTGATGTGCTGTAATCTGAATGACTGTGGATAGTGTCTTAGGACTACTTCTCTATGTATTCATATAATGTTAAAAGAGGCTGTCAGCGTCGCCCCTGTGAACAGCTAACAGCAAAAGAGTTGACAGTGGTTTGGTGAGTGACAGTTGCTTTTGCTTTTCTGCCAGGTTTTCCCATAGATTTTAAAGCTGAAGGGAGGATGACCAGTCAGCCTCATCTTCTGTGTAGCAGGAGGTGTAGCATTTCAGTTTGTGGTTCCTGCTAGTAAATTAAAACAAAATATTTATATGGCTAGACTGTAATTACTTTTTGGGAAGATGCAGTATTAATTTGAAAATTATGAATAACAAATAGTTTTATTGCATTTTGTTTTGTTGCAACAGTTAATTATTCTTGGGTAAAATGGCATTTTTAGATCCAGTTGCAAATGCATGAATTCCAATTTGTGAGTCTTTCCTCCTTGTCTGCATTGTACCTGATTGTTCAGTTGATCATTTTGGTACTTAATTTCTTCTCCTGCTGTAAACAGGAATAAATGATTATCAAATTGCCTCTTTATTTTGACAAACAAGCTAGAGAAGTTAGTCTGTTAATGTTGCAATTCTTCTGTTGTCCACTTTACAAAGCAGTCTAGATTGCTCCGTGTCAGTAACCTGTCTTCCTCATTAACTTTTGTTTCTTGGTGCCCAGTGTATGCTGCAGGGCCTTCTGGCAGTGATTGGGCAGCTTCAGCTTCAGCTCGGTGTTTTTTACCCTGTCAGAACAGTTCATAAATGAATTATTTAGGTACTATCTATCCTGTGTGGAAAAGGTGTCATACATACGTTTCATGGTGGTAGTAAAGACTAGTAGTATACTTTACTATCACTGCTAGTGTTTTGTCAGGTAGTTGTCTTTTGGGGTGTTGCTTCTGACTTCTTTCACCTCTAAGAAAAGGGATCAATATCCTCAGATCGCTGTTTAATACTACAGCTGTACATAGAAGGATGAGAGGAGGTGTACATCGTATCCGTCTCTGATCAGTAGCACTTTGTAGTTTCATTTCCTGGAATTAATCTGGAATTGTCCAACTCCAAATACTGCTTTTTAGTTGCAGTGGCTGTGATTCACAGTTCTGTATTCAGAGGCGTGAGAGAAGATTTACCCTCTGCATGAAAGAGTGGCAGTTTTTCAGGAATTGGACTGGTTGGTTGTGAACCTTCCACAAGCTACTAACAGTATGGGTTATCTTCACACGTGTGTTCAGTGTCCAGTACTATTTGGTGAGGGAGTTCTGCGCTGTTCATTGGTGGTTAGAGAAGGTAGATATATGTTGTTATTGATAATCCAGAGTAATCATTAACAAAGTTAAATGTTTCACTTTGGTGGGTTTGATGTGTTTTTTTCAGTAGTTCACAAATGATTTAGTGAAACAACACAAATTATTAATAAACATCAAATATAAGTTCTTATTTTAGTAGAATTGGAGATAAGTAGATGAAAGCTAGCCATTTTATATTTATGGACTTAAGGTGTAGGTTTGGAACAGAATTTGATTATTTTTCTGGAAGCAATCACTTCAAGTTAAAGCTCAAGACTACTGAATCTTCTGTTAAAATCTGCCATAGGCTTGTCCGGAATTATGTCGGTGCCATCTCAGTTAGTTTACTGTTGATTCTTTACTACTCCAGTATTTTCTTTCCTCAAAATTAATCTCATGAGGTTACTGAAACTTCAGGTGAAATAATTACCTGTGACATTTCGTTTTGTGACACTTAACTCACTGCTTTGTTGTCATTTTGGCTGACATTTATTCTCTGTCAAAACATCACTTCAGGGGTCAAATGACCACATTTCGTACATGTAAGGATATTCCACTGTGAGAGCAAGACCTGAATAATTTCTTTGAGTAATTGAATTATCTCATTGCTTAGACTCATTCAGAAAATGTGAATATTTGTTGTGTAAAAGCTGTCTAGTCTGAGATTAGGGATATGCAGGCTCACTGCCCCAGTTGTGATTCTTCTTCTTTATTTAATTTTTTAATTTATATTTTATCATCTTTTATTTGTATTGTCTGTATTATTATATTAACTATTATCTTATGCTTTCTATATGTGCCATATTTTTAAATACTTCACATAACATATTTGAGTTTTCTTATTAAGTATCTGTGGATTTTATTGGTTTGAATATTGTGAGAAGCTGTATACCTGTCTATTCTGCATGCCGAATATCCTTATTTTTGGTAATAATTTAGCTAAAATTTCTGTAGCTACAGTACACTGAAGTGATTCTCTGAAGACAGTCTGTTATATCCAATGAGGTTTTAATTTTGTAATTTTAATAATGGAATTTATTCTAAAAAGGATGCTACACACATTGTTAAAGAATGCCAGACTTCAATACACTGAACCATGTTTAGAGCCTAAATAAATCCTTTATCAAGGTTGCAAATGTTAGCAAATAAGCACTTTTCGAAACAGGAACTTTGCATCTAGACTGTGATAAAAGTAGTAGTCTGAAGAGGTTTTTTTGGCACTGTGCTAGAGATTACGAATTTAGTCTGTTGCATAATATGTTTATAGACCACTTAGATTCAGGGAGAGAATGGATTTGCTTTCCCATGTTTTCCACAGGACCTTGTATGATAAGTGTATACAACCAGTGTTCATGTCATAGTATGTTCTGGTGATGACTTCATTATGGTTTAGTACCACTTTTCATTCTTTCTTAAAAGTAGTTGCAGTAGCCTGGTGCAATTAGTTTCCAATTAAAAGACAAAATATTTAGCTTTAGTTGTTTAAGAAAGTAAAATTACCTAGGGTAGACAGTATTGTAGTTAGCAGATACGCTTTATAAATGCCATGCTGTTTGTAAATTATGCATGTTTTCTAGAGTTCTAAAATAAATATCACTAGTATATTCTCATCCAAACATAAGTATCTTTAGTATCTTTAGGAGACAGAGGGATGATATACTGCACACTAATTACAGTGATGTAAGATAAAGTAACAAATGTTAACTTTAATGTTGACTGTGATCATAAAGAAGAACAAAAATATTTTTAATTATATTTACAGCTAATCACAATATTATTAAGAATTTGGTCATGCATTACACTGTGCTCTTAAAATAGATATGTGCAGTTAAAAAGGATATTTGGTTCATGTGCTAATTTTTAATAGCTGTATTCTAAAAAGTTAATTTTTTCAGTCGTAGGAAATTGATATTAAACCATATACATATTTGCAGAATACATATAGATGTGATACTTTGAACGTTAAAGGTTAGCTATTTTTGAGGGAGTTTCATTTTTCAGGACAATTTATTAAATAGAGAACATTTTAGTAATACTTCGACACATTTAAAAATTAGAGAGGACTGTTCGTATTTACTCTGAGAATGTTATGTTTTGTTGTTTTTCACGTATGCATATTTTAAATTATCATTCTTTGTAGTGCAAACCAGAATACAAGGTGCCTGGTCTGTATGTCATTGACTCCATTGTGAGACAGTCCCGGCATCAGTTTGGGCAAGAAAAGGATGTATTTGCTCCAAGATTCAGCAATAACATCATCAGCACTTTCCAGAACTTGTACCGGTGTCCGGGGGATGACAAGGTAAACCCACTTAGAGATTTTTCTAATTAAAACAATCTTTAGTATGTTAGCTGTAAAGAATAAGGATTTTGATCTCACTTTCTGCTTGCTACAGGGGACCTAATTATAGACTTACACGTTTATGTGTATTTCTTTAATTTTGCTTGTCTAAGTGTAAAGATGAGGGAAGACACATCCAGTTAGATTAATTAGACTTTTGGAAAGGTTTTCAGGACTGGGTGGATTTGAGTTAATGTATTTTGATAGGAGAAAATTAAGTGGGCATGTGATAGAACAGGGAATTGTAGTCAGTCTTTTATTGTCTTCTTCCCCTCTCCAGTGAGAAAATCAATGAGCAGATTTTGTATAGTGTCAGGGAATAAAGATGTTTCTTGGTAGCAGTATCTTCAGTACAAGCTATTGTGTTTTGGACTGAAGGAGCAATAGAAAAACAGCAAAGTATCTTAAAAGTTACATTTCCTGTTACACTGAATCACCCAACAGCTGAATAAGGCCTGACTTGACTAGTTTGACCTAATAGTTCAGCCGTTCCCTTGAACCACAGTAGTCAAGATTGCTACCAAATTATAATAGGTTGGCTGGAAATAGCAACAAGCACGGACTGTTAACTTCCTTCATATTTGTCACTGATCTTACAATAGCTAGAGTTTTTTCTTATTGAACTGAAAAATTACAAAAAGGTGGGAAATTTGTGTAACAGTCAAGGACTGCCTTATAAAACAGACTTTGAAAGAGGAAAGGCTTGCATACTGTAATGCTGAATGGAAACCTTTAGAGGTTCTTTAAAGGAACCCTTAATTATATCTTCCATGCAATGAAAATTCAGCACTTCTCTCTATTAAAGTATCTTCTTGGAGTTCTGGGCAAACAGATTTTTTTTATTTGGTTTAAACACCATGGTTAAGTACTCTATGCTCATGTTTTATAGAATTCAAATAATTAAACCATTTTCATGACAGCAAACACAAGATCCTATGAAGAACTTTCTGCTCTTTATAATACAACTAACTTTTTTTTTTCTTCTAAATAAGCAAGATATCTTTTTTCTGTCACATACATTTGTAAACAACTTTTCGAAATAAAGCAAAAACATGCCTTTTGGTAGAAGTGAAGCTTGGAAAAGAAAACATTTGGGAGCAGATGAAAACAGTGCAATAGAAATGTAATAAAAATGTAGGCTAAACAATGAGTTACATCTGATGGAATTGTATGAATTCTTAATTTTGATTTTTTTTCGTCCCCTGAGATCCCATTTCTAAGTACTACTATGTAATTTCAATAGACAAGTGTTCCAGTTTAAACTGTTAAATTTCTTACTACAACAAGAAAGCTTGCAAAAATATTGAGCTACTTTCCTAACAAAAGCATTTAATAGTCTTATTAGTATATGCCCATTTTTCAGTGGACATAAATAATGTTGGTTCGTAGCTGGATCAGAATTGCATTCATATATGTTGACAATAAAAGCTTAGGAGACTAATAATTCCTTGGTTATATTACTCGTAATGCTTTAATATGCTTCCTTAAAATAATTTTCTTTCCATATTGTCTTCCAAGAGCAAGGGTACAAAAGCACCAGTTACATTTGTTTTGTTTTAATTTATTTCATTTTCTGTTGAGAGAAGACTGTTGCTGTGTGCACAGTGTGTCTTTACTGTTGCCTAGGGTCAGCCTTGGGTTCATAGCTTAGACATCTTTGATGTGACCCAGTGTAACTGTTCTTACGGTTCTTACCATTTGTAAACTGAACGTGCTTCAGTCTAGACAGATTAGCATCGCTAATTGATAATTCTGTAGTTGGTAATAACAAGAAAGATAAGCATGACTCAGCTCTTTTGTTATCCTTTCTTTATTTTAGAGTAAAATTGTTAGAGTGCTAAATTTGTGGCAGAAGAATAATGTGTTCAAGAGTGAAATTATTCAACCTCTCTTGGATATGGCAGCAGGAATTCCTCCTCCTGTTGTGACCCCTGTCTTGCCCAGCACTACAGCTGCTATGAGCAACAATACACCAGGTAAACAAAAACAGGTTAAATCCATACTTTGAATCAAAACACTTACGTCAGCTTTGGTATGTTGGCTGTTAACATGCTGAAAAATCTCACTGGTTTCCCTTAGACAAATCAAATGGATGCTAGAAAGAATTATATTATAGCCAGCATCTAGATCAAGGAAACAGCAAAAATAAGAGGCAGCCTATTGTGTTTACTTTTTAACTGTGTATTATTGCGCTGCTACTCAAGCTGAATGTATTTATAAGACCTAGTTTTGCAGTCAAAGTTAAAATAGTAGATGACTGACAAACTTAAAAACCCACCACAGCACTTAATACAATCTGTGATAATTAGTGGTGCCACAGTTGAGAGAAATTGAAGAGAATACATCAGTAGCTTTTTACTGTCTGTAGGATTGAACTTGCTGGATAATGTCAGACAGTGCTCCTTTACTTCTGGTGGTCAACAGACAATGATTTCAAGAGGAAAAAAACACATTGACAATATAAGCTGCGGCCAGTGACATGCATCCCTCTCTCTCAGATCTGAAGTATGCGGGCCAGAAATCATGCTGGAGAATCATGTAGGCAAAAAAACTGCTCATGGTAACTCAAGTTACCAAACACTGACGTTGTTATACATGCAGACTTGATCATTTTGTGCTATAAGCATCTTTCTTACTTATCTTGGTAGATGGTGGGGAACTGGCTTTTCAACTTTTTTCACTTTGTGGAGACTTCTTCATTCAAGGCTGGGATGTATGGGAAACTTTACATATATAAATTATTTGCTGGCACATACAGACCTGCTTTTGTCACCCACCTTTTGCTGATACCATGCTGAAAAGCAGTGAGGTAGACAAATCTACCTTATTTTTCATTGGTGTCTATAAATACATGAAAGTTCCAGTTCTTGGATTGGATTTACTGCATCTACTTGCTCAATATTTTTTATTTTTGTTAGTTTGATTACTTTAAATTGTTGAAATCATAGCTTTCCTCTAATGCTTTCTAAAATTCTGATGCAAGTTGTCTTTTAAAACAGTAATGTAGTAATTTACATGTAGTGTTCATCGTTATATCTTCTGAGCTTAAAGCAGGAGTATTTGTAGGGATGGAGGATTCTTCTGGATTATGGCATGAAACTAATTATCAGATTGCTGTTTTAGTCTCAATGTTCCTTCTGAGAAAAAAAAATGATAAAACAAGCAATCTGATTAATCCATCTGCTGCAGGGTGAAATTTTTAGTAAAATCATTAAGGCTTCTCCTGTGGATAAAGGGCAAATCCAATAAATTCCAGACTAAGAGACGTTTCTGAGTAGATTGTTAACCGTTATCATTTGGTATATATTGTTTCCACTAAATTGTTTGGATTACTGTGTAAAACCTATTTATTTTGCATTCGCCAGTGTTTTTTTTAGTAGTCCCCATAGATCAATAGCAAAGAGCTGTGAACTACACTTACACAAAGTAATCTTGGTACTTGAGGAATGTTGATATGAGCCTGTGTTATTTCTGTGCTCTATGTGTGAGTCAAAAATTATTTCAATTGATATTAACAGTGCTTTCTGAGTATTTAGTAACAGTGGTTTTTTTTTTTTTTTTTTTTTTTTTTTTTTTTTACTTTGCTAACACTGTTTCTAAGTCTATGTGTTAAAATATTTTGTCATACTGTATTTTTTCTTTTTTAGGAACACCTGTGACTCCAGTTACTCCAGCCAATGTGGTGCAGAGTTTACCTGATCCTTGGGTATCTCAAATTGCTAATACAGATACACTTGCTGCTGTTGCACAGATTTTACAGAGTCCTCAAGGCCAGCAGGTAAATATTTTGTAGACAGTTTGATGCTTTGTGTCTTTAAGGTACACTTAAGGAATACTGCTTTCATGAGTATCTCTTAGTTTTGTGTCCAGTGTCCATGTTAATTATCCCATTAGGTTGTTCATCACAAGTAAGTTCCAGGTAAGCTAAAACTTCCTGTTACCTTTTGTAACCAACCCTGTTTGTTCCTTAAAAGTATCACAGAATGTGACTTCAAATAAGAGTCTGTAATACATACTTTTCTATATAGTATTGCAGATGACTAGACCAAAAGTAGTATTAAGATTTCATGGATATAGGTATAAAATGGAATGCCAGTTTAAGCACATATCTCTGCTGGATGCCCCAAGAAGCTAAACATTGTACAGAATCATATAATGAGAATGTACTAGTCCTGGAAGTGCTTTGTGTGTTGATTCTTTTCTTTATATTTCCATCAGCTAAATACAGTTTTTCTTCTGCAGCATGCAAAATAAGGTCTTAGAAGGGACTGTGTCCTCAGTTTCTAAATGCTCAACTCCAGAAAAGTGGCTTCTTGTGCAGTATGCGTTGGACTGCTTGTCTTAACCCACAGCCACATGAATTGAGTGCACACAGTGAGCTTTCTGTAAAGATGCAGATCATAGTCCTTCGTTTTATGCTACAACTCTGGCACCAGCGTAATTTTGGCATTACGATTTTTATTTGGACTGAGGAATAGGATGGTTTATCTGCTGGGGTACTAAACAAAAATCCTGTGCATACAAGTGAGAAGCAGTCACCAGTGAGCTGTTACGAAGCACCGGTGCTGACAATAACAACAACTTTACTTAGGGAGATTGTTTTACAGTGTTCAGCTAAGCAGAGTCATCTGTAACTGTTCATAAGTCAAGGGGAGGGAGTATTTTCATCTGATTTACGCTGAAAGAAGTTGATGGGTTATTGAGAAAATTGAATTATTGAAAATGATTTTGTGTGATACTTTGTGAAATGTGGAGGAAAGATAGTGGAATAGCTCTTAAACAAGGAAGGGATGTGAAGTGAGAATGGGAAATACATGGAACATAAGTAGTTTTGAAGATTATTATCTAGAGAGTGTTCTGAAAAATAGATAAGGAGAAAGGAAAAAGACAAAGATTATGAAGACGAGAAAGGAATTAGAGTTTTAAAGACAGCAAATCACAAAGAAATAACATTTGAATATTTAGTTCAAAACAGTAAAATGAGGAAGAGAATGGATTTTAGGAGAGGGAAAAGATAGTCTTAACCAGAAGCATGGAGACAGATAGTGTAAACAGTAAATACGTATATGCAGATCTCTAGGATTGGTTGATGAACTGCAACGTTTGCTTCCATCCTGTCCAGCTCTTTTCTTCCATCCTGTCCAGCTCTTTTCTTCCTGATCTCCAAGCCACTTCACCCCCTCCCCCAGCTCCAAAGTCCTTGATTTCATCTTAAGATTGTGTTTAATGGGTGAGAATACATGCAAGAACATTGAGAGTCTAGACATAGGAGAGGGAAGAGTAAGAAAGATGTGACCAACAAGGATGTGAAAACAGCTAAAACGATGACTACTCAGGATTTTCCCACTCTAGGGCTTCCACCTCTGCTTCTTCAGTTTGATTCCTTCCTAGTCAGAGCAGCGCGCAAGGCGGACCAGGCATATTTGCTCATCTTTTGTGGACCAGCCAGTGGAGGGGAGAGCTCTGCAACCTTGCCTATTGCAGTAATCAGTGAAAGCTATTGCTGAGGTAGAACAATAATTGAAGCATTTTCAGAGACTCTGCTGTGCGAGGAGTCTGTACAAACGTTTTTAAAGAATCGGAAGAGTTCTTCTATATTATCAGAGGGTAACTCTAAAACAATCTGGAAAAAGTATCGTACATTTTGGATGCATTGTGGAAAATAAGATCAACCCAATCAGCTTATGCAGTGTTTCTGGGGAGCCCTAGTAAGAAGGGAGAGATAGAACCTGTAAGAATTCAGTGGTGAACCTCGTGAAGAGGTGGAATATGAACGTAAAAGTAATCGGGGACTTACGTCAATATAGTTTGAACTACTTGGATTTGCTCAGCATTTTTTCCAGAAATACTCAAAGATAAAGCTCCAGGGGTTTACTTCATGGAAGGTCAAAGGACTGTTTCTTCTAGATCCATGGTACTTTAGGAGTGCTTCTTTCCATAGGGATAGTATTTTTTCCTTTTGTATTAAGGTAAATCTGTCCAAATTTATGCGAGCATCTCTGTTCGGCAGATGAATAGATCTGCACATGGAAAAAAGCCTTTTATTTCCTCATTAGGACAGCTCCTTTTAAAAACGATACACAAATAGGAAGTTGGAGTAAGAAAATAAAGATACACCAGGCGATTGAATTGTACGTTTTATTTTTTCTTAAAAAACTATAGAATATATTCTAATTTTCTTCATTTTCTTGCTCTAGATTTGAAGGAAGAAACTTTTAGGGTACCCTGATATATTCTGGTGAAATGTCTTATGTGTCCATTCACTAGACTTTTGAAAGTTCCTTCTCTGAAAATATTTAGTACTCATTCCAGTATCATCCTAGACCTGTCCTGAGTTGTGAGTGGAGTTGTTTAAACAAGCAAACAAACCACCCCAACCACCACAGCACACTCCAAAACTATTTTTAAATAATATTTGAAACACCCAACACTGTTTTAAAATATTTTTTAGCGTCTGTCTTCTGGCATTGCCCCTACTTTGTTTTTACTGTAACATACTTTGTTGTTACTGTTCATCTGTTGCCCCAGAGCTGCTGCTTCTGGTTCAACATTGCATCAAAGCGATTTTTATTCTGAGTGCTATACAGAGCCCAAAGTCTGTGCCATTGCAGGAAGTCAAATTATATTCCCAGTTCCTGGTTAATTTGCTTTTTATGTTTTGTTAGCATAGCAAGAGAATTGCATTCTGTCAGTGCAAACCTGAGTTTTAGCATGAGATTTTCCTTGTGACTAATCCAGAGACTCTAGGACAAGCTCTTCATATAGACATACTGCATCAACTTAAAGTGGAGCTTGCAACAGTGCAAGCAGTGCAACACAAAAGTTGTTACAGCATGCAGATGTTCCTAGTATAGGTGGGCCCTTAGGAAGCTGGAGTAGGCTAACAGATTTTTTTCAGGTCAGAAGGAATCAAACTGGAGAAGCAGAAGAGGGGGAACCCTAGAAAGCAGGAAATCCTGAGTGGTGACTGGTCATCAGAGCAAGTTAGGAGGAAGAAGCATCTTCATGTCTTTTCAGCCACAGAAAACAAATTAGCCAGTAAGTGGGAACAAAATTTGCTGTAAGTGAAAACAAATTAAGATGAAGTAATAGCCATAGGTTAGGTGATACTGATTCCTGAGGTTTTTTTTCCCTAGATGGAAGGGGAAAAGGCTAGTTTGGTTTTTGGTTTGTTGTGTTTTGGTTTTGTTTTGTTTTTAATCTTGTTTAATGTGTTTGTTATCTTTTCTCTTTTAGCTTCAGCAGTTGATACAGACACTGCAGATACAGCAGCAGAAACCCCAGCCTTCACTACTTCAAGCCCTGGATGCGGGTCTTGTCGTTCAGTTACAGGCCCTCACAGCACAACTTACAGCTGCAGCCGCTGCTGCTAACACACTTAATCCACTGGAACAGAGTGTCTCTTTTAATAAGGTAGAAGTAGAATAATAGAAGTTTAAAGAAATATTTATTGTTAAAATACAGCTAAGTGAAAGAGTTGTCTTTTGGATTTTACAGTTTGCTTTAGAGATATTTAAAATATATTAACATAAGTATGGCCAGCAGGTAGAGGGAGATGATTCTGCCCCTCTACTCTGCCCTGCTGAGACCCCACCTGGAGTACTGTGTCCAGTTCTGGAGCCCCCAACATAAGAAGGACATGGACCAGTTGGAGAGGGTCCAGAGGAGGGCCACGAAGATGATCAGAGGGCTGGAGCACCTCCCCTATGAGGCCAGGCTGAGAGAGTTGGGGCTGTTCAGCCTGGAGAAGAGGAGGCTCCGGGGAGACCTGATAGCGGTCTTCCAGTACCTCAAGGGGGCCTGCAGGAAAGAAGGGGAGAGGCTGTTCAGTAGTAGAATTATCAGGGCTGGAGCACTCTCTCTCTGAGGGACTGGAGCTGGTTCAGCCTGGGACAGAGGCAGGCTTGGGGGAGACCTAACAGCAGCCCCCCCAGCATCTACGGGAAGGTCATCAAGAAGATGAAGCTAGCATAGTGACAGGATTATAGTCAACAGACAGAAATTGAAATGAAAGAGTTTAGAGTGGGTATAAGGGGATCCTTTTTTTCCCATGAGAACTGTCAAACACTGGAATAGGTTACTTGGAAAGATTGTGCAGTCTGAGTTGTTGGAAACTAAGATGTTTCCAAGCCTCAACTGGATAAAGCCCTGAGTAACCTGATCTGAGCTCCCAGCTAAGTTTACTGTCAGCAGAAGGTTATACTGAGGCCTGTTGAGGTCCCTTTCAACCTGGACTGTCCAGTGATCCTAAGATTTATGAAGAATGGGGTAGAAGAAAGAGTGTCATCTAGTAGAAGCTGATGAAGTATTCTTACCTAAGGTACAGTCACCAGTCCTGAACATCTTAAAAAGCTGCATCAGCAAAATTAGATAATCTAGCAGTTCCTGAAAGCAGTAATTAGAAATACTGAGTAGTTTGTGTAGAACACACTGAACAGACTTGTGATGGAGTTTAGAGAATGGAGGATGGGACCATGATGTAGATATAGAAATACTTACATGGTTGAAGGCAGTGTCCAAAAGGCAAAAGTTCTGAGTATCCATGTTTTTGGTTTGGGTTTTTTTGGGTGTTTTTTTTTTTTGTTTGTTTTTTTTTTTTTAAAACCACCTGTTTTTAATAAATTCAGATGTTCTTCCAGTCCTTTGTTTTCAACCTTCAATCTCCATAGTATCTTGTGGTAATAAGTTGCAAAAATTAATATGCATTACATGAAAACTTCCTTTCTTTTCTTAACATCAAATGTGTGTGCTTTGTGATCTTGCTACCTGACTGTATCCTTGTGTTATGGTAAAGAAAGGTTTTTTTAATCAACATTTCCTATATATTTATGTCCTATTACTTTAATTTCTGAAGAGAATATCCTGATCCTTAAGATGAATTTTGTTTCCTTAGAAATAAAATGCTTTTTTTTCATGTCTTTAATCATTCCTATTGCTTTTCCTGAACATATTATTTTCTTAGGTAATCAAAATAACAGGTGTAGCATTCATGGAAAATTCTGTTCTTTTATATGCATGTGTGTTGTGAGTTATCCTAGGTATTCTAATATTTAATTTATTTTAATTTCTATAGCGTTATTGTAGAGAATATTCTGTTACAATTTCTTTAAAAATCAAGATATTCCAATTCAGATTTTTCCCTTTTTTCCCTTTAATATCTACTATGTTATTTAAAACAAATTTAAACAAAAGTCATCCTGCATTTTTGCTTATCTTGACTGGAAGTTCTTTGGTTTTCTCTGACCTCAGTTTAACTAAATATTTTTTTACATATCATAAATTGTTGATTACTTTCAGTTTGTTCCTTTTCTCAGTTGTTTAAATACTGCATATTCTGTTATCTTCCTTTCTACTTTGTCATGATGGAAAATACACAATGAAGAAGAATAATATTTTAAAGATAGGATAGGGTGTTTTTCTAAAATGCAGGGGTTTTTTTTCAGAGCAGCAGTGTATTGCAAATGCTTTACTTGGAAATATCCTAACAATATTAAAAAAAAAAAAATGACTGCCACCTCACTTTAAGGAATTAGATACATATGGTGAAAGTTATTCTGGATTTTAGCACCTCGTCTCACATAGGCTTGATGGTCTATGTTTCTGCTGTATTTTGCCAGAGATATATTCAGTTCTGCTATAATATATGTGGGATTATTTCATTGGGAAAATAGCTCTAAAATTTATTGATTGATCAGTCTCTTAGATTATCTTCTTGCTGTACTCCAGTAATTTGAGAGTAGATAGAGCATCTTGAGAAAGAAAATAGGCTGGTGAATCATCATGGCTTTTCACTGGAGACATTTTTTCTTTGGTATTTCAAAATAACTGCCCTATGTTCTCATCCTCTTGGTTTTTTCTTCCGAGACCAGAATTTGAGAAGAAGTTACAGCGCTTTGTAGCACAGTATTAACTCGTGCTTTTAAGAAGACTTCCAAGGTGTAAAGATGGATGGATGTGGGTTTAGTAGCACTGCTCTATCAATTAATAGTTACAGAAAAAAAGACAATCTCAGTGACAAATAACATTTGTTGTATTTCTTTATGCTTGTTCTTTAGTTTTCTCTTTAAGAAAGTAAAATGCTACCGAAATACTTCTGGATTGTTTAAAAATTAATAAACAAACCAAACTTTTTTTAGTTCAGCAAAACTACAAGGTAGACATCTGTGCAGATGAAAACAAAGTTTATCCAAGTTTTTATTTTTCCTTGTCAGATATCTTTCTTTTTATCCATCTGGAGGCTTATTCCTCTTACATGATAACTGCTTGCTTTGATTTTTTGCAGACTGTGTTTTCAAGGAGCAGTATATTTGAAGGAATTCAGGTTGTCTAAATGACACGTGTGTATGAAAATACAGTAATTCTTTGGGAAGTAATGAAGCTGTAGGTCTTCTCTTGATATGAGCAGAGCAGTTTGCTGGTTGCCAATGGATTGAATAGTTGGCCTCTTCATAGTAATTTCTTCTAATTAAAGGTATCATTACATAAAATTAATCTTTACTTAAGCCTTCCTCCAAACTAGCTGTTATTTACTATGGAAAGAACATGCGGTTGTAGTTGTAACAGCAGCTAGAGATCAAGAAAGCCATGGACAAAATTTGGTATTTGATGCATTCAAGAGTTTGGCAGCAATAGCAGTATGACATTCAATTTTCTGTCCAGGTTATTTGCAATCTTTTTTTTTTTTTTTTTCTAACATTGAGAAAGAAGAGCGTTTTTCTTTTGGAAAGTAAATATACATAAAAGGACATATAAGGAGTATTCAGTAATGCTTATTTTGCTTTCTCCTAGAAGCTGATGGACAGGTTTGACTTTGGGGAAGAATCTGAACAAAATGAAGAGCCTAAAAAGGAAACTCCCACTTCCCAACTGTAAGATCAAGCTATGTTTCTTATGGAAAATGCTGAAATTTGCCTGACGCTAGTTGAATGTTAGGTTTAAATAGTAAGGAAAATGTGTCTTTCAGAGCATAAGTGTACTAAAACAGTAGGAAGGGAAAAGACAGTTTGCTGCATTAATGAAACATACGCATTTTAAAAATATTTAGTATAAGTCTGTGTGCCAGAAGTTTTGTCAACTTCATCTTAAAGTTAGCACATTCTTTGCTTTGTTAGTTATATTCCTACTGTTAATGTGATAATGATAATAACAGAAAGTGGAACTAGCTGCATTGTCTTCATTATTGTACGTTTTTAGTTAAACTTGAAACTCAGTTTTGAAGTCCTGTTTACCAACTGTTTAAACCAAGAGAAAAACTGTTGTGTTTTTTTTTTTTGTTTAAATTATTTCATTTTAGGCCTTTAGTACCAGAATCTGTGAACAACTCACTTTTTCACCAATTAGCTGAACAGCTACAGCAACAAAATTTGGAACATCTCAGACAACAGCTTCTTGAGCAACAGCAGCCTCCAAAGGTAAGTACTCCATCTTGTGGCTGCCTTAATAATTATATTCTCCACTGATGAAAAATTCATACTCTACTTCAGGACAAAAAAAAAATTTGTCTTGTAACTGACACTTATCTTGTAATGAAAGTCTTTGTGACTAGCTAATCATCTAATAGAAGCTTGCAGAGTAAGTAGAATAAGTGGAAGAAAGTGCTTAAAGCAGAAAAAAAATTACGATCAAATTCATGAGATGTAAATTTTGCTTCTCTTGAGGAAGAGTACCCTTTAGCTGAGTTACAGACTGACTATGCTTTGGTTGTTCAGCTCTTTATGTAGGGGAAAAAAAAGCTTTTTCCCTACTGTCAGAAAGAACGTTAGCACTGAAGTGATTATGCTCCAGTCTGTGAAGGGAGAGCAGTGTGCAAGCTGCTGCTGCAGAACCATCAAGAGGACAGAATAGAAATTGCAGATAACTTTAGTTTCCCCTACCAAGCTTGTAAGTCTTGGCTAATAAATGTCTCATTATGTTGAAAAATCTGAGCTAAAGAATAGTGTCTCATATTTCCTGAGAAATGCTTAATTAAGAACTGATTCTCGAGACGACCCAAGATTCCTTCTTCACTATGTGAATTGAGTCCTGTTGACTCTACATTGAAGTAAATTGGCTTGTTTCTTCTGAGGTCAGTCCACAGTATTTAGCTGCTCTTTTACCCTCCTGATCCCAATTCCTGATCCCATTAGAAAAAAAAACCCAAAGTTTATTCTATCTGGATACTGACCAGATATAAAGTGGACTTACTGTAAAGTATTTGGATCTAGTTTCACAGTGAAGTCCAAAATCTTAGGTTGAAAGAACATGTAGCAAACCACAAACTTAAACATCTGTTGGGAATTTTAATTTAACCTGTGCAAAGGTGCAGTTGCTCAACTTTCAATCAAGAACATCATTTTCAGTTTTGAATTCGTGACTTTGAGTTTTTAATTGTTTAGAAAATTAGTAATTTAACTTTTAATAGATACTGTTTTGTTATTCTACTGTTTTATTTTACTATGTTTTATTTTCATTTCTCATTTAAGTGCAGTAACTGAGAAAGTCTGTACAAAAAGAAAAGCTACAAACTAAATCATTTTTGATGTTGGTGGTTATCTGGCAATTTCTGGCTTTAAACACTAAAAAATTTTGTGAAGAAATACAACTTTGAAAAGTGGAGCTGTTTTAGGAGCTTTTCATATGACATACCTAAAAGTAACTATCTAATTAAAAAAAAAAAAATGCTCAATACATACCTTATTGTAAAATAAGCAGAATTAGAGTCTAATTTAATCTATGAAATTGTTACAGTACGTTTATGGGTAGAATATTCATATGACACACCCCTTAGTAACTGATTTTCTGTTCCGAGTCCAAAAGTTGTTTCCCTTCAAGTCCACTCAGCATCTTACCCAGTCAGTACAGAGAGGAAGTTTTATTTTCACCTTGATAGCAGCTAAAAGATACAGACTTCTGCTGGAACTACTCTGTAATGACTGCAGGGTGTTATGCGGAACATTTTCTTTAATTCCACGTTTAAGCATCAGTGAGAAAGATTAAGGGAAAGTGAGGGAAAGATAAAATACAAAAGAATTATTAAGCATCCGATCGGGAGCAGAGGGGAGAGGAGGAGAAGACAGGAGACAGACAGGAGGAGCAACAAGAAATGTAGGAATTGATATCAGGAAACAGATTGTTGAAGAGTAATTAATTATAAGGAAAATGAGATAAAACAGATAATGTTAGAAGGCAAATGCATTAACTGAATTCTAGTAGAATTTTTTATTTTTTTTTCTGCAAACTGCCGTTATAAACTCTTTAAAAATATGAAGAT
>WHYT01013673.1:90158-115251 GCA_009806455.1 Tetrax tetrax | reverse complement strand
ATGGGTATCTTTCAATGTCACTGTATATATGGCTGCCATCACTGTTGGTCATCCGATGAGTTTTTGTTTTGAAGCCAGCTGAATAAGGCAACAAATAGTGTAGGGGTTTTTTGTGGGTTTTTTTTTTTTTTTTTCAACAAGTAGATAGTAATTTTTTATTTTTTTTATAGTCAGGAATGTTAACTATTTCAGAGTTTTTATATTTAAGGATGATGCAAGAAAAGGAATGGAATGGAGTGACATCCAGTTCAGCTTTCATATTAATGGAAAGTGGGAAAATAAGAGAAACTTGATTAATAGTTTTTCAGATATATTTGAACAATTATTTCGTGTAGTATTACATTTTGACACTGTAGGCATTTTGACTTAATGAGACTTTTTATGCTACATTGTTGTTTGTTATTTAGGCAAGCGCAAGCCCTGAGGAGAATCAAGAAGGAAATTTTGGTTCAGAGCACTCAGCATCACCATCGCAAGGGAGTAGTCAACAGCAGTTTTTAGAAGTGGAAACGAATGTAGATGATTCAATGGATATTCAGCAACAGGTAAAACTTTGAAATTTGATAGAAGTTGAAACGAAAACACATACTACAATGATTTCAAAATGAATGATACGGATGTGTGCGTTCATATAGTCAGATATATTGTGAGTATATTTATTAAATGTTATTGAATGTCTGTTATATCTGACCTCAGGACATGGATATAGATGAAGGACAGGATGTTGCTGAAGAAGAGATTTTTGAACAAGAAGAAAAGAAATCAGCTGTTCGTTCAAGATCAAGAACTCGTTCCAGATCTCGTTCAAGGTTTTATAATTAACTTATATTAAGTAAATGAAGGTTTTCTGAAACAGAGTTGCGATTTCTGGTTATCATTCTCAATTCTGTATTTTCCAAAATTGTCATGAGCAAGTGTTCATTTAATCTTTGTGTTTTAGATGCAGACTTGCTGTATGACAGTTCATTTTGCGTGTCTATGATTTACTTTAAATTTTTTAAGACCTGTTCAGGTAGCAAAAATAACTAACACTGGCTGGACTGGTTTTCTGACCTAGAAGAGTAGATACTGTTAGGAAATATTTTGAATGTGTTTTGTTTTAAGCTCAAGATATATGTTCTGTTCCTCACAGTAATGGCATTAAGTTTATTTCTGGTAGCAGCTTGGGTGAATATAACAGAAATGTCTGTAACATGCTTAAAAGTTTTTAGTTAAGACAACTAAATTAGAATTTTTTTTAACTCAGCATACTAAAATTAAGTATTTTGTAGGTCACCAAGAAAAAGAAGGTCTAGATCACGATCTGGTTCTCGTAAGCGTAAACACAGAAAACGTTCACGCTCAAGATCAAGAGAAAGAAAGAGAAAGTCATCTCGGTCGTATTCCAGTGAAAGAAGGGCTAGGGAAAGGGAAAAAGAACGTCAGAAAAAGGGATTGCCTCCTATACGGTCAAAAACACTAAGTGGTAAGTGGCGGCTGCTTACTGTTTTAATAATGTAGTATTAAAGGGAAAAAAAGGCTTTGTTTTTCATTGAAATAACAAGATTTAGCTTGAATACTCTTATAAAATACAGTAACCATATTCTTTTTTGTAAGATTAATTTCTGATGCTTCTTAAAACTCAGGTACATTGTTTCATCTTGGAAGAAAGCAAATATCATACTGTTTTACTGATGATTTTACTCATACTATTGCACCAATGGTTTTACTTCTGAACAGAGAGTACTAAGGGCTGTCCCTGAGTTGCAATCTGCTTTCTCTTTAATGCTGTCTTCTGTGGGGCATTTGAAGATTAACAACGCTTGATCTGAAAATTGGTGTGCTAATAAGACTTTTAAGTATGAGGTACACACTTTGGACACTTTGAAAATCTTAGAGGCCATTTTTATTAAAGTTTTAGAGTGCTTTTTAAGCAGCTTTTCACAGGAACATAGAACCCAAGCAGGTAGAAATGTGAAGCGAGTAATTTGCTATTGTAAGACAGTCATGTCTTAAGACAATATCCAAAAGACTGGATATCAGCTTCTGCAGAGTGCTGCTGTGCACTGCTGTTATTCGTACAGAGAATTTACATACTAGGAGGAAGGTAGTGGGGAGAAGGAGAATTTCTCTGCCCAGTTGCTTAGATCAAAGCGAAGTTCACCATAACTCTCTGGGCTTGGCCAGCCAGCCAGTTTTTTTACCCAGTAGAAGATTGCACCTGCCTGGGCCGTGAGCTGCCAGCTTCTCTAGGACAGTGCTGTGGGAGACAGTGTCAAAGGCTTTACTAAAGTCCAGGCAGATAACATCCATGGCCTTTCCCTCATCCACCTTGTCGTAGAAGATCAGGTTGACCAAGCAGGACCTTTATATCTGTACTGCAGAGTATTTTATAAGCTAACGTTCTATATTTTGATTGATGTGAATGTCTCTCTTGGCAGTTTGCAGTACTACTCTTTGGGTAGGTCAAGTAGACAAGAAGGCTACGCAGCAGGATTTAACGAATTTGTTTGAAGAATTTGGACAAATAGAGTCGATTAATGTAAGTAAGCATGTTATGCATTTTCAGGGATTACTGACTAGGACCTTAAACACGCTTGTGCCTCTGAATTCCTTTTAGCAGCTCAAGCTTGTATTTAGGAGACTTTTATCACTGCTTAAAAACTGTGGCTGTGATAGTTGCTTGTTGGTTTCCATGTGCTGTCTTTTGAGGCACTAAAGACCATACACTTCCTGATAAAATGGCTTTTCCCCAGCACTTACAATTTACACAGTTTTTAAAATTAAGAGTCTTAACAAAAAGTTATGTCTTTTCTCTTTTTGTGATGTGGCATGGGGCAGGTGTCATTTTTCCTTGGACTAACGGACACAAACTGATGTGTACCCACGTTGTTCTTGGTTACGTTCCATACAGAGGGTTCCTTGAAGTGGGATCAATGTGGTTAAAACATTAGGAAGAAAATAAATTGTACTGTAAATGCGTATTTATTCTAAAATGTGACAATTAAAAAGGTGCTTTTCTAGGAAATACATTTCTCATGATTTAGAGTAATTTAGGTTTAGATGTTTAGAGTTGTATTCAGTGTTGCCTATAATTCAACTTCAAGAGAATTTTGTTTTTTGTCTCTTCCTGCAGCAGTTTTGAAGTGCTTTTCATGCTTTAAGTACCTAGGATAACGTTGTATATCTTAAAAATAGTTTTATAAGAACTACATTAAAATCTGCCATCTTAAGTATTTTTCTTCGTTATGTTACTGCGTGCTCCTAAATGACATAAAAGCACACCTGTATTTTTGACTAAGAATAAAAAAGGCAGTTGTGATACATGATTTGCAAACTTTCAAAGATTACATGCCACATCCTGCTTCTTTCCTAAATAAAATATTAAAGCTAGTGGAAATCACACTTAAGGAATGAGGACTCTACCCTTCCAAAATGCAAGATACTTTTAATCGCTAGTTTGCGCCTCTGTGAAAGACTGTTGCTCAGCTCGCAGTGAATTTGGAGCTTAAGAAGAGGTAGCAACCTCTGCTTTTCTGAAGTTGTCGTAGTGTGGCTCCCAGTTCTTGCCTGCTCCGTGTTGTTCAAATCTTTCATGTCATTTTTAGTGTCCATTCTTCAGCTTGCAGCTGCTTCTTGGTAATGTAATAACTGAAATCTCCTGCCAGTAGCACGCTTAAGTTTTGCTGATGCTCAAAATTGTTAAGATTGCCGATTAAGGTAATGATTGTTTACAGCATAGGCCTTTCCTTTTTTAATATTAGTACTCACTTAGTGTAGTTATGTAATCCGGAGTACTGTTTTTTCTACTTTTTAAGACCTTTGCTTTTTTTTTTCATAGATGATTCCCCCAAGGGGTTGTGCTTATGTCTGTATGGTTCATAGACAAGATGCGTATCGTGCTCTTCAGAAACTTAGCTCTGGGTCCTATAAAATTGGATCTAAAATTATTAAGGTAAGTAGATTTTCATCGAAGGATTCTGTCCATTTCAAATACAGTACAGTTTTGATGATTTGTCATTTAGCAGCTGTTAATTCAAATGTACAATATGGAGAAGAATGAAGCAATAAGGTGTAAATTGTTTTCTTTCTTCTTTGTGTAAAATGCAGCTTTTAACAGACAATATAAAAGATAGTAAAATTAAATTATGACTTCATACTTAGGAAATACTTGGAGAAGATTTTGTGTATGGGCTAGTGATGAGAGTACAAGACTGTAAACAACCTAAGCCCTGTACCTGGCCACATGGATCACAATATAAAATTGATAGTATTCTTATAGAGTGAAGTATGTGATTAAATGCTGTGGTTTTTTTCTACTTTCTTTGATGCTTTAGAATGAGTCCTTGAATTACTGTATGTTCAATTTCCCCATATGTATTTTAGAATTAATGCAGAACAAATTCATGCTTTTTATTGTAATTAATCTTCTGCATCCCTGTTGCAGAGGCCAGATAAACTTCCTACAGGTTCATTTAAAATTAAAAACTTTAATAAATAGACACTGAAGACTGACCTGCAGTGACAGAAACATGAGGGAAATGATCTGAAATATTCTGTTCAAAGGTTGTATTATTTAACCAGATTATCCATTTGGGTTTTATTTTCAGATTGCCTGGGCTTTGAATAAAGGTGTGAAAACAGAATACAAGCAATTCTGGGATGTGGATCTGGGAGTTTCATATATTCCTTGGGAGAAAGTAAAATTGGATGATTTGGAGGGCTTTGCTGAAGGTGGCATGATTGACCAGGAAACAGTAAATACGGGTACAGACACTAAGAGTTGTTCTGATAGCTAGAAAATATATTTATTTTGGTAATCACGAATCCTCAGAAAGTTGGGTTTGTTTTGGTTTGGTTTTTTTAAGTAACACATACTTTTTTCAATTTACATAAATTTTACAGGCTACGTGTTTACAATAAAAACGGTACCGTAATAATGAAATCTAGATTGTCTTTGTAGATAGTAGCTAGTTGATTGCCCCGGCAATGAGGAATTTGTGATAAAAGGGAATTAATTTAAGCAAGTTAATAAAGGTTAGCTTTTTAAAAACAGTTATGAATTTGCTGTGCACTGGTTTGCAAGTATGTAAAATACTAATTTGTGTAGCAGTTATGATCTATTTGTGATTGTGAAAAGGCCTATATTCAGATATAAGCCTTAAGTTGGAGTTGGAACTTGTCCAAATAGGCACAGCTTAGCTGAACCTTAAGGTATTTCCTCCATCGAGTCAAAGAGACAGGAAAGCAAGTAATGTTAGGCCTTACTCTGAAACCCAGTTGAGAGGTTTGTTAGGTTTGTGAAAGATTCATGAGTACTGTATTTTCTTGAAATGGATCTAGCACTGAATGACTGCACTATACTGAAGTAAACAGTAGATTAAAGACTGTTTTATAACAGCGATGATAATTTTTCAGGTCAAAATGCAGTCTTTGAGTAAAAACTGAATATAAATGACAGAAAAATTGAAACATGGAACATTACTGAAATACATTCAGTGCTGTCTACTTGAAATACAAAAATTTTTGAGGAAGTGACAGAAGGAAGAAGTGGGGGTTGGGGTAAGGTTTGTTTAACATGAAGATTTGCTGTCATTGTTCAGTCACCAGCTAATAACACAGACGTGTTGACAACAGCAGTTTTTAGAAAACTGGAGCATGCTCTATGGTACAAGTTATTAACAGAATGGTCAGTGAAAAAACTTGGGAAATTCTGAAAAATCAGTTTGTATACAGGCATAATTAAGCAGAGTATTGCAGGTGATTATAGGTAATTTACATTTTTCAAAATCTAATAATAAATAATTGCACTTGCTTCTTTTCATAGTAAGTTTGGGGGTTGTTCGTAATGAATCTATATAGATTTCAGATTAAAACTTACTGCTTAATAAGGAAGAGGACTTTTTAGTATTTAAACAAAAATAACACATTATTTATCTTTTTGTTTTAAAATACACCTTTTCTTAAAGAATGGGAAACAGCCAGAAGCTCAGAAGCTGCTAAAGAAAATACTCAAACTACTCAGAGTGCTACAGTTGATAAGAGTACAGTTATTACAACGCAGACAGAAGCTTACACGCAACCAGTCACTATGCTACAGGTTTGTATTGGTCTGAGCTTGCAAAAACTGGAGGGCAAACTTTTTGTTCAAGACAGATAAGCTTTAATGCTGAGTTAAAGTACTTTAAAAATACTTAAATTATGTATCCATGTGTGTTTATCTCTGAAATATTTTAGAGTAGAATCAGTTTGCTGTGGTTGAGCAAAATCTTTAGTTTCATGCACAACATATCCCAAAGTTGTGTACAGCCTCAAACGAAGGAATGTTTAAGACAGGCAATTGTTAAAAGGAAAAAAAAGTCACGTTAGTTTTTTAAGAAGTTAAGAAGAGCTTACAGGAAGTATTTTGCTTTTAGAGCAAAGCATCTTTCTGTAAGCTAAGCAATGCAGTAATATTTTTTCCCCTTGTTCTTGTTTCTTCTCTACCTATGTGCATTTCCTGTATTAGTTTTGGATATAAGTTTAATTATTTTCTCAGTAATTTTGGGCAGGATATCTTAGGGACAGTCTTGTCTTTAAAAGATCTGGTTACTCAAGTAGTGTGTTGCTACACTCTACATGCAGCAGTTCATGGGAGTCTTTTTTTTTTTTTTTTTCCTTCTTCTAACACAGAGAAATAACATCCAATCAGTAGCAAGGCATGGTGGAATGCTAGAAGAATACAGTGTATATTTCTTTAGTATACTACATTACATGTGTTTATCAAGTATAAATACAAATGCTTTTTGTCAAACTCTTTAAATCCTTTTTATAATGGCCATATGAAAATGTAAAATGGGAAGCAGTTGCTTAGTACAAATTTTTTTTTGTATTCTTATTATTACCAATTATCTTTCCTAATATGTCTAGACATTTCCAGTACTTGAGCTGATGTTAGTTTTTTACTACACTTGTATTTACTACACTTGTATTTACTACACTTGTATTTACTACACTTGTATTTACTTGTATTTGAGCTTTTTTCTTCTCACAAAAATTATCTAGTGTACCCTGTGATCAGTATATATTTAAATACATATATTACTTTTATTCTGCTGCTAATTACTTGTAATTATGCTGCACTGTATCAGAACACGTAACTCAAACAGAAGTTTGAGAAATGCTAGGTCATTTTCAGGTTTTCATCAGGATTATTAGCCTTGTAATTACATTCACTAAGCTCAGCTTTCCCGTACTGTTCTAAAATAGGTTAATTTTTCTTATGGGAATAGAATCACTGTTTTCTAAGTGCTCTCAAATTTCCATACTATTTACGTTTGCCTTACTTTTCTTTCTCTGCCTTTCTGCATTCACCTCTCTCCCATAGGTATTTTTTTTTTTCTTAAGTATAGTGTTTAACCATGTGTTTTTCTGTTCTTTTTAGAATAAAGAAAAGATAGCATAGGATTCTTCCAGTGTCCTTGTTTACAAGGACACATGGCTAGCGTAGGTTCTATTTCAGAATGCAATCTAATTCTTCAGGACGTTCAGAAAATATACAAAGCCTTTGGTACGTTTAGTGCCTAATATGAATTGCAGTTGAATCAGTTTATTCCTCTTTTAATGCCATTCAATACTGTTCAATATTGAAGTTGCTTGTTTTTTGTTTCCATGAAAAAAGATTCCGGTAGCTCCAGCTGTGCCTGCTGTTAGCTTGGTTCCACCTGCGTTTCCCGTCACAATGCCTGTCCCTCCTCCTGGTTATAGCGCAATTCCTCCTCCACCCTTCCTGAGAGCGAGTTTCAACCCTTCACAGCCACCTCCTGGTGAGTTAGTAAAAATGAACTTGAGTATGTATGAGTGTACTCTGTGTGCTTTTGCGTACATCATGCTTTGTATAGTTTTCCATCAAGTACTGGTTACTGTTTAAGCCAGTTGACCTTTGAAGCTTTAATTTTAATCTAGTATGAAATTTCCTGTGTCTAATTTAATATTATTTTTACCACTATACTCTGTCAAGAATAGGAATTACAGCAGAGTTTTTTATTTAACTTTGGTGAAAGTGAAAAGTGTAAAATCCTTACGCTTAATCTCCTTTCTTTGGAAAATTGTAAAACTCTTGATTTTCTTTTTAGGATATTGCTGACAGAAATCACTTTTAAAGATGCACATGCAGATCATCTACAGTAAAGATGAGGTTGTTTTTGAAAATAACCACGGTTGCCTCTTGTCATACATTTATGGTTTGCTAATCTTCAATGATGCAACTTTTCAGGATGAATAATGGAGGCAAGCTTTTACTGCAAAACTTTATTTGCTCCCCTTGTAATAATTTGTCATTTTTTTCCATATAGGTTATATGCCTCCTCCAGTTCCACCTGTGGTCCCGCCACCTGTTGTCCCGCCACCTGTTGTCCCACCAGTTGTTCCAACACGTAAGTTTGATTATTCTAGTAGTTGTTTGTGTGTTATGAAAAGATTAATTGTTTGCTATACTACTTGTTATTTAATCGAAAGCAAGTTAATTCTGTGTAACAGGAAATAGCAACACCAGAAGTGATTGTTTAGCTGGTTTAAGCAGATATTGAGAAAAAATTTATAGAGCTTTTCAAGTTGACTGAAAACGGATACTTATCTGTTACTTGAGCTATTTGGTGTTAGTCACAGAATAAATTATAATAATTTATGTTCATTTATCCTTTTATCTGTAAAAGCTGTATTTTCATTAAAAATATCTGTTAAAGAGTACTGATTGCTTAGGTTGTCTGCAGTTCATGGTCTCTAAAAAAAAAATTTAAATATTACAGTGCTGATTGAAAATAAGAAATGATTATAAAAAAATTTAACACTCAGGGTAGTTAATTTCACTTATTTTATCAGCCTGACCTTTGCCAAGCTAATCTTGAAGGCTTGGATATATGATTACTGTGGTACACTTCTGTTATTTCTCTGCAGCTTTAGTACAGGCTCCATTACCAATTGCACAAGAGACGATGAAGGATGTTCCTTTTACTAGCCTTGTTCTACCAGTTGGTACCGTTACTGGCAACCTAGGTACTCCAACGTTATCTGCGGGAAGTGTTTTTAATCCTCTGCCAATCAACAAACCAGAATCAGATGAAAAGGGATCACATCTTGCAGACCTTCAGATTTCTTCCAGTGAAAACAATAGATCTGGTAAGAACTGTCTTTATTGTCTGATACAGTCATGTACAGGAAACATCATACTTCTGGGGCTTTTTTTGCAGGTTGTAGTCCATTGCACTAGTAACTATGGAGCATGAAGTTTTAGGCTGGGTATCATTTTCAATTTACGTTGGAGGAGTACTGGGAACCATCTTTGTCATCATCTGATCATGGATTTCTAGCATCTTATGCTCAGGGATGTTTTCTTCATAGACTTGAGAAGTAAAGCTGAGACTGAGAGCCCTTTAGAAAACTTCTTAAAAGTGCGTTCTAACTTTCCATTACACAAGTGGTAATGGAAAGAAGCAGGAGAGGGTAGGATAGTGTAACATTTATAGAGTTACATCAAAAATTTTAATACTTCCCTTGCATAAATGGGGCAATGGCTGTGGGATTTGTCAGTTTTAAGCTGTAGAGATGTTCCTTTCTGTGACATGTCTCTTTGTCACCAGTGTGATTAAAATGATGTACGTTCATTATAGAAACTGAGACAGACGTCGTCAGCAGTATCATCACTGAATGCATTAACTCAATATGGTTTAAGCTGCATTTTTATTTTGATGCTATGTGTTACATTGGCATTTTCTGTTAACTGTTTTTCTTGTTGCTGCATTTTAGTGCAAAGTGATGTCTCGAGCAGCTCTGGACTTGTTGGAGGAGTGCAGCCACCCAGCGTCTCAAGCAGTTCTGCGCTTCCTGGAGAAGGGCAACCACCCAGTGTTTCGAGTAGCTCTGGACTTGCAGGGGGAGTACAGCCACCTAGTGTTTCAAGCAGCTCTGGACTTGTGGGAGGAGTGCAACCACCGACTGTTTCAAGCAGTTCTGGTCTTACAGGAGGAGTGCAGCTACCTGCTGTCTCCAGTAGCTCTTCTCTTGCTGGCGGAGTTCAGCCAACCAGCGTCTCGAGTAGCTCTGGACTTATGACTGGAGTACAACCACCAAATGTCTCAAGTAGCTCAGGGCTTCTAGCTGGAGTGCATCCACCCAGTGTCTCAAGCACACCTGGCCTTCTGACAGGAATGCAGCCACCCAGTGTCTCAAGCAGCTCAGGAGTTCTGGCAGGAGTACAGCCACCGAGTGTCTCAAGCAACTCTGGACTTCTCATAATGCCACCACCCAATGTTTCAAGTAGTTCTGGACTTATGGGAGTGCCACCACCAAATATTTCAAGTAGTTCTGGACTTCTGGCAATGCAGCATCCAGCTGGGGTTCAAAACATGCCTCATTTAAATATTAGTAGTCAAAGGATGCCAGGAATGCCTCTCATAGATATCCGTCCAGGCCTAATGCCCCATTCACCTGGACCAAGGTTTCCATTAATGCAGCCAGGAATGCCACCACAGCGTAGTATTCCTCCTCCAGCAATCCTTGATCCATCTCTTCACCCACCACCTCGAGGTCCTTTTCCTCCAGGAGATATTTTTAATCAAACAGAAAGACCTTTTGGTACACCAGGAAGGCAAAATGTTGATAGCATTTCTAATCCAGAGAAAAGACTACCGCTTGGAAGTGATAACATTCAGCAGGAAGGAGATAGAGATTATCGCTTTCCTCCAGTGGAAAACCGAGATAATCTTAACAGACCCTCTCCAGTGGATGTCAGAGAGCCTGTTGGACGACCACCAGTTGATCCAAGAGAGGGTATAGGACGGCCTCCAGTAGATGGAAGAGAACACTTTGCGAGACCGCATGTAGACATGAGAGAAAATTTTGGAAGACCAGGTATAGATAACCTTGGTCGAAGAGAGCATTTTGGTTTCAATTCAGACAAGCACTGGGGACAGCGAGGAGACTATGATGAAAGAGAGCACCATGCCTTCCCTATTTATGGTGGCCCTAAAGGCTTCCATGAAGACAGAGAGAGGTTTCGACATGTAAACTATAGGTTTGATAGTAGAAGTGGTCCCAGTTGGAATAGAGGATTTGAACAAGATGCTCACAGAGATTTTGATGACCGCCGAAGACCCTGGGAAAGACAGAGGGATAGAGATGACAGAGATTTTAATTTTTGCAGAGAAATTAATGGGAACAGGTTTGGAAGAGACAGAATGTCAAACAACTGGATCCCCCCTCCACATCCACGAGTTTTTGAATATTTTGATGGGGCCACTTCCCAACGCAAAGCTGATAACATGCCCCAGGTAAACGGTGAAAACACAGAGACAGAAAGTCAGCCACCAGCTGCACAGGTGCAGGATGATCCAGAACTTTATGAAAAACTGACCTCTTCCGTCGAGATAAACAAAGAGAAGAGTGACACAGAAGCTGATATAGAAAGTGAACCAGTGGTAGAAAGCACAGAAACTGAGGGGACATAATCATCACTCAGTAGGTAAAAGATACCTTTTGTAAAGTTGTCATCTCTCTGTACTAGATAAATGGCTGACTGGACCATAGCAGTTCACTTTTGTCTGCCAGAATTAAGTTAATCTGATGTTCATGTTCATCTTTCACTTAAATAACTGTACAACTGACTTGTATAGAACACTGTTCTTAATTTGAACATGGTAGGTAAACATTTTTTTTATTTCTCTGGTAAAGCATAAACTTGCCCCCACTTGCTTTTGATTTCACAGAGATAAAATAACAGCTTGTCAAACAAAGACTTCCTATGGAAGAAAATGGAATTTTTTAGATACTACCCTTAGGTTGGCTATCGAAATTGTTATACTTGAAAACAGGTGCTGGTGTATCTTGTCCGTGTTTTTAGGCTGCTGCAGAATTTTAAAGTATAGACAAAGCTGTGATATTTTATGTTCCTACAATTTGGCAGAAAAAGAAATGGCCCATGTTATTTAAGGAGCATAACACAGAGATTAAAAGTGATTTTGTAAAATCTACACTATAGTCTCTGTTTTCTCTAAAGTAAGTGTTTGTGATTTGTTCCTCGTACTGCAGTGGGTTTAAAAAAATGAAAAAGTACATTTTAATGTTGGGTGCATTTTGTTTTTAGATGCCAATAAAGCATATTTGTTTGATAACAGTGTTCTAGGTATTGTATTTTTTTGAAAACCTGCAAGCTCTAAAAACTCGGAATCAGCTATGATATGTGCTTAGCTAGTTGTTGCAAAAGGTTGATATTACTTTTGTAAGACCAATGCAACAGTTATATGTGCAAGAAGCATATGGTTTTTACATCAAAAATCATGCAGTCATATTAGTTTATGTAAATAACCTGTATGTAAATATTTGTGTAAACTGTTTGTAGATACCACTTTTTCTGTGCGTGCCTGCGTATGTGCACGCACTCACAGAATATTGTAGACAGTTCAATAAAATTGAAATGAAACTAGGTTGTAAAAAATTGCCTTTCACCTTCTTTAGGTAGTAAGATAGCAAAACTTATTTCACTGCAATACTATCAAGCCTATATTATCTTCTCATGCTCATTGTTATGATGTTCTTACTACTTCTAGAAGGTGGAACATGATACTGTAAGAATATACAGTAGGATTTTAGCTTACTTTTAAAAATGCAGATATGCATGAAGCCAAAACTTAAGCAAATATTTGCATTGTCTTATTTTGTAATACATCTAGTATTCTGGATAGATAGTGGTAGTGTTCAAGTCCTTTGTGGTTATTTGTTTTTAGTGACTCAAAGTCCAGAAATGTTGCATGAAAAGTAAAAAGCTGTTGTTGGTCTAAAAAACCTTACATGTTTTTAACGGAAATGAGGGGGGCTATGTGTTTCGATGGCTTAATATTGAAGTAGAACCTCTTGTTAAATTGTTGAGATGAATTGACTGCCTAGGTAAATCAGTAGCACTATTCTGTCCTGTTTCACCTGCTTTGCTGCTTGTGTATCCTTTAAATTGGTGGTGAATGATTTGGCTATAGGGTAATGTCAGATTTTCAATCTGTTCCACTCAAGTGCATTTCACCAACTTCTTTCAACATAACTTTTGTTAAAATTCTGTGTCTGAAAGCATCCTTTCACTCAGTTTTAAGTTGTTTTTCTCTTGCGTAGTAGGATCCAAGGGTAGATTCTGTTACATGAATGCCCCTTTGGTAGAAGAAACATTTTTAGCTCAGATTGGAGTTTTGATCTTTAACATTAAAGCGTTAACATGCAAACTTTAATTCCCCTAGCGCTTCCCCCAAAGGGTTGAAAGTATGAGAATGTCACATGAGTGTAAAGCATAAGCATGCCTTTGAACGTAGAAGCACATTACGCATGTGTGTGTTGCCCTCCCTCTGGGAGGTGGGGTATTTTTTCATGCTGCGTCATGGTTCAGTTTTTCAGTTACAGGGACTTTTCTTCTGGATAGTAAACAAACTGTCAGCTTAATGAAGGTAGCCCTGTGAAAGAGTGGACTTAAATGAAAAGATTCTTTATCTACTCTGCAAGTAGTAGTCATTA
Organism: Tetrax tetrax; assembly: GCA_009806455.1. Taxonomy (NCBI): domain Eukaryota; kingdom Metazoa; phylum Chordata; class Aves; order Otidiformes; family Otididae; genus Tetrax; species Tetrax tetrax. The sequence goes on along the minus strand of WHYT01013673.1, from coordinate 101,745 downwards.
GGATGTAGTGAGGTATGCATTAAATAACTATTGCTTTGTAATGGACCTTGTTGATGTGTTTATTACCAGAACGTGTCTCGGGAGTTGAGATGAACAATGTTTAAGGTAGAAGTACCTTCATGGGCAGACTGACTCAAAAAACTTGACTGATGCTGCTGCACCACCTACTAGTAGTATTCCGGTCAAGGGGATATGGTTGTGTGGAAGTCCAAACGCACAAAATAGCTATAAGGATATTTTATGAACTTAAGGAATTTTCTTTCTTTCATTTTAATATGTGCAGTTTGTAAAGGCTTCAGTAGTAGACCACATAAATATTCGGAATCAAACACATATTGGCAGTAGCTTTACTTTTCAAACATTTTGTTGCCTCTTTAAAACTGAAAGTTAATCTGTTTTTCATTTTTTAAACTGGGACTGGCAGTATGCTAAATTGCTCATAGTACGATGCTTTAGGTAAATTACCAGGTGAGAGAAGTTAAACAGTTTGGTTGGTGGTGATATAAAACGATGTATTATTTAATGATTTTTCATCTTTGTTAATATCTTTCGAGCATTAATAAATTGGCTACTGTACATATGTGTTATACCATCAATTTCTAACAACTATTTTATTTTTTTTGTAGAATAAAAGCTTGTTGTACAGTCTTCAGTTGCATCATGTTTACAGCTAGAACGGTTCCATTTCTTACTTGATTAATGTAGTGTGCAGACAAATATTACCAAACGTAGCTGCATTCAGAAACTCAGGAGGGACTTAATATTATGAAAACAGTATGCCTTCTTTATCTTGCCAGTAGGAATTTTTAAATCTTTTCGAATTTGAGCGAAGACTTACTTTCTCACTATAGATTAAGCCATCATAAGCCAACCCATGCACTGAAAGGAGCTGTCCTGAGATCCAAACCAGTTCTTTAATGTGGTTCATGGCAGTAACATGTAATTTTTTGGTAATGCAAAGGAAAGAGTGAGAATGGGACAGAAAGAAGACAGGGGCCAGACATTTGGCAGCAGGTCTGGCTTATGCCCATTTAAAGATTGCTCTAGTGATGAAAGGTGTCAGTTCTAGCAATCTACTCTTTACAGAAATATTTCAGGTAGCTTTACAGGCAATATAATATATTTAGACGTTCCCATTTACTTGAAAACCTTACACATTAGTAAATTGTTTGATGTATTTATTACCATTTTAAACAGCCTGTGATTCTGATTTTTCACTGTACTGTACTTGAGCAGAATGCCACATCCATAAAGATTACAAAGGTGATACAGCCTTCATTTACTCTAAGGACATTATTTCTTTGTGGAAGCCTTTTTCTGTGAAATATTGGTACACTTTCACTTTTATATGTAGTGCTTAGTATTGTTGTTACGAACTCAAGGGAATAGATTCTGTTAGATTCCTTTACTTCAGTAGAGTATTATACCTTTCTTCAAGCCATTTCAGTGATTTAAATGTCGGTGTTTATGAAGTTAAGGTATACTCTTACCCTGAATAATGCAAGATAGGAATACCGTAATCAAGCCTGTAATGTGGCATGCATAGGCATTACTTAAGCACAGCTGGAAAATGATCAAGTAACTATCTATAGAAGATATTTATAAAATAAGCCAATTTATTGCAGAATTCTCTCAAAATGCAGTGTCAGCAGTTTCGAACACATGCCAGGATGAGTTATGGTGGTCAATGCTTAAGATACTCATTTTCTTAATTCATGTTTGCCTAACAAATCTTTGCATCATTTGATTTGAAACTGGTAAAAATGGATCCCAAATTTCATTCTTTGCATTTTCAGTGATGTATTTTAAAATAGCATAATAGTGACTTTTTTTTTCTCTTGATAATGGGAGTTGAACAGATACAATTCAGAGTATCAGGGGTCATCAAGAGTAACTAGGACAAGTTTTTGTTATTGTTAATTCAGGTAATGAAAGGATCAGCTATTGCTCATTTTACAGTAGTCACATTTTCCTTTGAAGTAAGCACGTACTGTGAAGCCATCTACTTGTGTAGGTGAGAGATTGATTTAAAAGGCATAAAGACAGGATATTCTTTTTTAATTTGAAGCTGCTTATTTGAAGAAGAATGGCAAAAGTGTCTTTCCTCCATGTTGCTTTACTGTATTTGTTTGCATCAGCAGAAGCTTTGCAGTGGCGAAGGGAATACCATATTGCAGAACTTTTTTAATTATAACTAGTCTTACATTTCTCCATGAAGGGTCATCTTAATGATGTTATTCATTCCACTTAGTCTGTGCAAGTTCTTTGGGTACTCAGTAAACATTTTGAATTTTATTAACTGATGTACATGATATTTCATAGTCAAGAAAAGTCAAGTAGAGCTACTGAAAGAAAATTCATGACATCTCTTTAAGAGTAATAACTTCCAGGAAAGGTGTACAGGATCTGAAAAGTGATTCTTGTCAGTGATGGGATGGTATGAAAGTCTGTTAATAGGAGTTTTGTTGAAGTTGGTAGGCTGTAAAATTGTTATTTGCCATAATTCTTATATTCCTTTGTCTTGCATAGACTTGATGAGAAAGGGTAGCATCATTGAATACCCTGCTCTTAGTATCATTAGGTGCTCTGCTACCAAAGATCAGAGGAGGGGAAGGACTGTGCACTCTTAAAAAAAATAAGGAAGGTGTTAAGATACATTGTGCAGTTGAAGGTGAATGTATTTTCTCTTTTTAGAAGTTTAAAGTGCACATTTCAGCACTTGCATAATAACAGTGATATTAGTGGTGTCACTCATTTACTAATCTTATTCTGTACTTTGTCATTTTTCTTTTAAAGTTAACTCATAAATGCTAATCTTAACTTACTCTTCTTCCTATCAGATGAAATCATACTAATGCCTGCAAACAAGGGCCTATTTTTGCTTTATGAAGAAAAAAAAAAATCTAGTCAGAGAGTATTTTAACTTGTAGATAGGTTAGTTGAACACTTTTTTTCCTCTCTGATTTAATGCTGCAGTTTTCCTCTTGAATGATTTTCTGTAAGCATATCTGTGTTACAATAGATACATGTTCACATTAGCATGTATCAAGTTTTCTGCTGAAATGCAGAGAAATTTTGAGATTCTTTAAAGCAGATGACTTGACATGTTTCTAAAACTAGGGTAGACTTCACAGTCACATTGACTTGTATACTGGAATGTTGTAATTGTGTTGGAGCATTATAATTGTGTGCAGGCCAGTGCAAAAAATCCTTAATTAGGTGAAGAGCATCGAATGGATATAGAATTATTCACTTAGATGTAGATTGGCAGGATTCACGTAGACCGTAGATGCAAAGACTCTGTATCTGAATGTCACTTCCATGGTAAAGGAGAGATCGTATTGTAATGGGAAGGTATTAAGTAGAAATAATGTTAGTATTTAAAGTCCTTTCTAAAAATCCATCCATCTAAGCAAAGGAAGCTCTATCATTGTCACTTCAGTTGATCAAGTGAAAAATTGACTTTAGATTTATGCTGTATCTAAGGTAATCAGATCTCATTCAGCAATGCAATTTTAAGTGTGCCTTAAGTTTTTTCCCTCTGAAAAGAAGTATATATTTCAAATTATAGACTAAAATGTGGACAAAATCAATGGATTTTTGTCTTTAGAATTTGAAACGTAATTTTGGGTTCAGTGATTTTCTTCAAGAAAGTCTTTGTCGTTTCAGTAGTGTAGGTACAGAAATACTAAATGAACACTCAACTTCAGAAATGTTTACTGAAAGTTATACTAGTCTGTCCAGTTAACTTTTCTTATATTTTCACATGCTTGCAATACATTCTTTAGTCAAGTACTACCATCACATAATTCCTCTTACCACAAATTAGAAGTATCTTTGAATTATGTAATTCAGTTGCATAATTGAATGATTTAAATCTAGGACAGTCATAAGTCTTTCTCTTTAAACTCATGAATATCTTGTACGGTATGACTACCAATATAGGTAATTCACTATTGAGAATCTTCTTGTTCAAGCTATCTCTGATTGAAAGTAAAATACTGAAAGGAAGTTGAATTGCTCACTGATTAATTTGGAATTTTGGTATTTATTAAAAGCAGATTAATGGCATCTTCTCAAATGTCATGTTGATTTAAAAATTCACCATATTAGAAATATGAATCTGAGATAATTACTGATTACTTCTAAGTATCTCAGTTGTTAAAAGGGTGCATTTCACATTAGTATCCCAGTTTAGAAAGTTCCAGCCACATAATCAGCTTTATACTATCTGTAGAAAATAGTTTTCTTGATGAAAATTATTACATTACCTTCCATGTTATTTCTAGAGACTTTAAAATAATGCTGCTTCAGTCTTAGTACTAACCCAGTCTGTGATATACGGCCTCACTTGTTTACGAGTGGGACATTCCTGTTGGCTTAATTGGATCCAGAATTTCAAACGCATTGTCTTGTGTGTCTCAGTTTCTTCTTCAGCGGTGTTTAGAAAAGCAGGTGACAGAAGATTATCTGATTCTAGTTTCATTGATTTCTCTACCGCTTTGAAGCCCAAAGCCTTCTAGGGGATAATTTTTTTATTTCAAATCCTGTTCCCACGTGTAAGCATTTATGAGCAGGCAACCCTAATAAAGATTGTATCGAGAGTGTGTTGGAATAGATTATATAAAATGTCTGAAAAAAAAAAAATGGCAAGCACTGTACTTCTCCAGTCCTGTGCTAGGAAATTCATGGAGTGAAGGAAAGCAAGCGAATTAAAGCTAGTTAAACACATTGGTCTTATTGTCTACCTCTCCCCAAATGATAATACTTTTTAAGTAGCTCTTTTCACTGCAGCACATAGAGCAGCCCTGTAATACACAATCATTGTTCCTTGTTAGAATCCATTATGTCCTCTGGCTTTCTTTTCCCTGTCTGCTTACTGCTTTTTTTTTTGAAAGGTTGTGTTTCATTTAAATAGCTTTTTTTTTTTCTTCAGATGATTTAAAGAAAAATGAATGAACTAGGTTAATAAAGTTTTCTTATTTCATTTTAGAATGTGCTGCCTAACTCTCCTGAATAAATTTCCTTGTCCAACAAAAAGTTCTTACATTTCTGTATTAACTAGAATAGAAATAAGAATGGATGACATGTAAAAAAAAGAAATAAAATTTTTATCCAAAATTACATTTTTTTTTGTCATGATAGTCTGGTTCCAGCATGTTGAAGAACATAACTAAAATGGCATTTTTCACACCACCTAGCAGTTTATGTGGTCTCTGATGTGCAGCTTGAAAAGTTACAGAGTGACCTCAGGAGCTGTCCCATGCAACGCTTGCGTGCTGTAGCGAATGCCAAGGTCTTGGATTTCCCTCCTCCATTCCTTATCTCGTCGCCAGATGTTTTACCCTTTCTTATTCACAGTGAAGAAATTTAACCAACAAATTATCTCAAAATGATGAAGAATTTAACTTTTTCCAGCTTTGGAGAATGAATTTGTTCTAAATGTCTCTCATCTTGATACAGAAAGCAAGCAAATGTAAATCCAAAAGGAACAAGTACATGAAAGTGATTTTCTATAAACGTTTCTAGCATTTTATGGGTAAGAAAGTCTGCTAGAGAACTGTAAGAGTTTTAAGCCATTATTTGTTTTCCCATCTGATTGGCTTTTTTGAAAGTCATCTATTTGAAAATTTATATTTCCGTAGAGGCTTTTCCCAAGAAATTTTGCTGTTGTTCTTTTGTCTCATTAAATTTTTTTCAAAACCAAGACCTACTAAGCATCTTGTACTACAGCTTTGAAATTGTACATCTTGTCTTACAGTAATTGTCTAGCGTTGACTTGAGCTACATACCACAAGATACACAATACATGAGAACTTCTTATTGTTGAACTATGGATGTATGTGTATATATCCATCTTATAGAAGCTTCTGGAAGGCTTAGCCACAGTATTTACAGTCTACACCATATGAAAAGAAACACAAAGTACAGTATGAACACCTCCTCTTGTTATACATGTTAGACTCGTGGTGTTCCTGCAGCTGACACATCTTTGTTTTGTCTTCCACTCTTCATGAGTCAAAGGAGTCAAGGTTAGACACGGGTGTGTTCACGTATCGATTTAAATGCACATCATCTCTGAAAATCAGGTGAATATTTAAAAATCTCAATGTTAAGTTAGGGTTCTAAATTTAGCCTCCTGTGAAACATTTGGTTGGTTATACCAGAGTTTTACACCATTTGGTGGTTAGGATCTTATTTTTTTTTTAAGTAAAATGAAACAAAATATTGCTGCATACATAGGAAATGTTCAGTCTTACCAATGATCAATTTTGTGATGAGAGTATAAAGCTCCCAGCCTTATACTCTAGAAAACGATGCTCTGGTGGACTGTGACAGACAAAGCCTTAATTACTCTGACGCTTGGCTGGAAAAAAAAAAAACACCTACCACAACTTCTCATCTTGGGCTGTCAGGTAATACAGGGAGCGCAAACTGGTCCAGGCAAACTGCTGTGCACAGGCAGGCGCCCCGAGCACGGGCTGGTCTTCAGCCATACAGACAGAAGGCTCCCGCTCACCGGGGAGCAAGGTTTTCTTTTCTACCTGAGCCACAATAACAATATCACTACAGCAGGTAGCAGAATAGTTTTTTTATACTGAGCTTTATCACCTAGTTAATATTTATAAATAGGAGAAGTATTTAAAGTTAACTAATACGTTTTTTGAGTTAATCATTGCTGGCAAGTCAGATTGTGAGCCAGGTGCTCTACTTGAAAGGAGCCCTGCTACAAGCAAGAAAGATGAGAGAGGATTAAACCACTGTAGGTGCTTGTTTGGATTGTTCTGAAACAGAATTTTATCTAAAGATAGAGGCATGTGATTCCTACTTCTGGATCTCACTTTCTGGGAAAAGCCAAGAATTACATTCTGAAACTTCAGGGTTCTGACCTTCTGCAATACTAGCAATAGGTAGATATCTCAAATTTACCATTCACTTGCATTTGCTTTCCTGTTCGCCATGTGGCCTTGACCATGCTTGGTAACAGCTGGCACAAAAGTGCTACATCCCATCGTCATCGCTGTTCCTAACCAAGATGTTCTTAGCTCTCCCCTAGTGGCCTTTTGAATCCTTCTGATGCCATTGTTCTCCAGCTCTAAGAGTTTGAAACAGGAAATTTGGCATGTTTTCTTTTGGCACAAAATCTCCATTGGAATGACAAAATACTTCCCCAATTTGTATTTTCGTTCTCATTTCTTTTCTTTGTCAAAAGCCCTTTGCAGTGATCATTTCAAAGCTGCTTATTATAGCCTGGTTTCCAGCGTCTTTAGTCTGAAAGTGAAGTTTTGATGGAATTTGAAGGAACCGTTTCCAAATACTCTTGCTGTTCCTTTATGCTTTGCCCAGCCTACATAAAGCGGTGGTGTCCAGCCAGCCGCTGCAGCCTACTTTCTCACCTTCTTAAGAGGGAAGGTTCAGTGTGTCCTCAAAAGATATTTGCAACTTCTGTGAAGAGCAACTCCTGCAGCGAGAGGAGCTTGCGATAAGAGCGAGGCTGCCTTGCCAGGACATCTTAGCCAGTTTTTGAACCCTCCCTTGAAGCAAGTCCTCGGATATAGGAAGACAAGAATGACAGCTGAATGAGTTCCTCCCCTATTTAACCATCATCTGCACTGGGCTCAGGGACCATCCATGAATTACAAGGCCAGCGGCTGGCTATCCCTTTTATGAAGTGTGGCCAGTTCTGACATACTTCTTCCGAACACTTGAAACACCAAGCAAAGCTCCAAGCCCTGCTGAAGTACACAGAAACTGGATATTGCTAGGTCTTGTCTGTGACATGAGGCAAACGATCCCTTCCACGTGCACCTCTTTCTGTCTCTTCTTTAAAATCAAAACATTGTTGCTCTTTCACTATTTAATTCTCTCCTGTATGGAGTAGAGCTAGTTGAATACAGTAGCCGTGAGAAGAGTTGCACATCCCCTGCTGACAGAAGTAACTGACGTGGTGAGGATCCTGTACTCTACACCAGTGCCGTTAAATCTGGTGGTTTTGGGTGGTAATTAAATCTTTCTTGGATCACAGTATTTCTATAAACAAGCGCCTATGTTCTGGCTGTATGGGCTGCAGTATAAGAAATATGAATTAGTTTCTTTTTATTCTTTCACCTTTTATACATTGGTTCCATTTACAGTGTGCGCCTTGAAAAAAATGTATTAATAGTTTATTAACTTTCTTTTTTCAGAAATTATGTTTTCTGCATTTAGTTCTATCTTGAGTTTATCACAACGTAATGGAGTGAGAGGAGAATGCAAAAATGAGCAGCCAAGTAACAGTAGAATAGCACAGGAACTGGGAAATCTGTTCGAGCAGGACTGAGGAGCGAGTTGCGTGCAGGAGCAGGAGAGATCTTTGAAGCTCGATCACCTCACCCATGGTTAAAGGTGTAATATTTTATTCTGCACTCCGAAATGATTAACACTTTCATAATCAAATCCATAGGCAGTAGCAAGCTGTCACTTGACAGAGTATCTTGGGATTTTTCTTTCAAGAGATCTTGATTTTGTGAAAATTAAAATGAAATTGTATAGAAGCTCCTCTCAAAAGATGCAAAACATTACGTATTCTGAAACATTTCTGAGCACTGGCTGATTTTGTTAGTGATGCAATGAACTTTAGATTTGATATTCCTTTCTTTAGTGTGTTCGTACTGATTAAATACATTTTAAGAAATGTCAGCAGCGAAAAAAGGGAGATTGCTGTGGTTTTGAAGAATTGTGAAATGAAGGGGTTTGTGAGGGACGTTAAGTGAAGCTCCTGGGGTTTGTTTTCACTTGGTTATAAAGTAGACTTGGTGCCTAACTAGCTAGCTAGTGTTGAGGGTTAACACTGTCATACTTTGGCATTTTGTTTTCATGAGGTTTTGGTAATTTTAAACATGCAAGAGTTTGAGTTATATCAGCTTTACAGACCGTGGAGGTTCATGTGTAATCCTGTGAACAGCCAAGGGGAGTCTTGTAAACTAAGGAGAAACAGTCATTGCAAGCCGTGGCGTTTGTAAAAGCTATGTTAAAGGGAAAAAAGTAATCGTGAAAACAAGAAATGCTTAATCCCATGTTTTTGAGGGTAGGATGTCTTTCTTTGCTAGAAACTGTCATGAAAACATCTGAAATAGCTGGTAGGAAAATATCTGACTTACTTAATCATTGACTTTGGTTTATTTGCTAAAATCTTTAAGATTAGTCTATTTGACTTGTTCGCATGAAAAAGAACAGAATACTGAAATCTAACAAATGCTTATTTTAGTCTTTTTGAAAAATACAAGTAGGCTTAAGCAACTATAGAGAAGCTGCAATAGAAACATAAGGCCAGAAATTTGTAACCTGTAACAAATATCTTTGAGGAAAGGATCCTGGCCAATAATTCTTTTTTTTTTTTTTTTTTAATTCAAAACAAAAAAATATTGAAAATATTTATTTCTTTTAGATTTTGAAGGCAATTTTGGTATATCTTTTTATGATTGCTTGCAGTTAAGATGACTTTCCTTCCCTGGATTTTGCTTCTACTTTATTAAATTGGTTTCTGAGACGTGGTTGCTTGCAGCTGTGAAGCCAGCAGAGGGTGCCCAGAACATACTCAGTCCTGGCTGGTTCTTTACGGCCCACTGTGGTGCTGAGGTACGGAAAACAGATAGCTGCCCTCCCTCTTAAGCCTTATTCAGGTGAGGTACCCTATGACTTGGATATGATTCTCAAAACAATTCACTGTTGTGCCTCGGTGCGCTGTTTTCCATCTGATTTGTGCCTCTACATACTACCTGGGGATAATTTTTCCCCTCTGTATGCCAGACTCAGGGCAATGTACAAGTTTCTAAACATCTGCCCTTTAAACACTTGCTATAATTAACAGGGATTACACAGTCGTGATTTTCACAGATCAAGATATGCTTTAAAAAAATGTTGGTAAATCTTAGCTGTTTATCACCGTGATATTTTGAGAAAGGTCTATGAAAGTAGATGGTTAGAAATTTCTCTGCTTTTTTTGACTGACTGTAACAAAAACAATTCTGACACTGACCTGTGTTAGCACAGAGGCACTGCTCATGGCTGCCACCCTCACTCCCACCTGCTAGAGTATCCAGCTAACTCCCAGTTCTATCTGACCTGGGCTTCAACAAAATAGTTCAAGGACTTAAATAACTTTTAAAAGTTTGGTTCCTTTTACAAGTCCTGGGCTCCTTTTTGTCAGAGTGCTTCTGCTCTGCTTGATGCTGAAACACTTTTTATTTTACTCGCAAGAAAAATATGGTCAGGAGAGCTCAGTTGAGGAATGTAACTGAGGGAATCTGCTTTTTGTTATCTTTAGAATGCAGTTTTGTAAGTGTTATTATGTTGAGCTGCTTTTTGTGTTTTGTTTTTTTTTTTATAAACTATGTAACGTATCATGTTTGGAAGGGGACCAGCCAAGTGCACATCTGGAAGGAACTGTGTAAAGAGCTTTTACCTAAAGTCCATCCTGCTCTAGTGATGGATGTTAGGACTTGAGGTGTTTGTAGATTTGTCACAGCTTTTAGTAGGATGATTTTGATCCTATCTTTTTTTGTATAGTATTCCCCTATATTTGTATAGACCATTAATGACATCAGTTTTCTTTGTAGAGTAACATTCATGGGCTGGCAGGTATTTAGATTAAGACATCTGATCCTTCTCCGGACATGATTATAGGAGTGTTCTAACTCAGTAAAATATTGATAAAACTTGTTGCCAGACTAGGAATCTTGTGAATACATTCATATGTTTTGATATTTCTGGATAATGTGACTCTGATGAGTGACAGTTTTCAGCAGATAGGTACTTCCATCGTTTTTAGACTGTTTCCATTATTAGGTTATGAGCTGTGTAGGAAGCTGGTGTGCTGACAGGTAATCAAGTACTACTCCAGAGGAGATTGGCAACTCTCAGTAACAGCCTACCTTCAAATCCTGTCTCACGGACAGGGATTCCGCGTCCCCTGGCAGCCATCTCCTGGCAGGGCTGCGGGTGTTTCACCGTTCCTCGAGAGTTGTAGCAGCGCTGTCTGTGCAGTCTCATTTTACCTCTCGGTTTTGATGTCCATCTGCATATCCTACCAATTGCAACAGTTCGGAAATGGGAGAGTAGCTGTCATCTTCCATTTTCAGCTATAAACCAATCTCTAACGTCTGTCCTGTGAGAAATACTATGAATGCTTTAAAAATATCTTTGCTTAGTGTTTGGTCTTTATATGATGAAGTCTGATGAATAAGACAGTCTATTGGCTTTAATCACTTACAGATTTGCTCAAAATGTGTAGTATTTATTTTACTACATTCATCTGAAAGATTTCTTAATAAAATCATTGCCCTTATGTACTCTGTTTTAACAATATATTGTGATATTGAATATATCATACAACATCAAAATATGTATATGTATTAGTATTTACTAACAACATATTCAATACTTCGAGTATGTTGAAAACATGAGCAGATTTTATATATCATTTCAGTAGCTTAATTTAAAATACATCACAGGTACTATTTTCTAAGACATAAAAGGAGTCTTCCTAAGTTTGATGTGTAGGACCATACAGCTGTGGCACATAAGCAGCCCTAATTTAATTTCTCTA
>WHYT01013673.1:30509-80205 GCA_009806455.1 Tetrax tetrax | reverse complement strand
AAACAAAAAAATATTGAAAATATTTATTTCTTTTAGATTTTGAAGGCAATTTTGGTATATCTTTTTATGATTGCTTGCAGTTAAGATGACTTTCCTTCCCTGGATTTTGCTTCTACTTTATTAAATCGGTTTCTGAGACGTGGTTGCTTGCAGCTGTGAAGCCAGCAGAGGGTGCACAGAACATACTCAGTCCTGGCTGGTTCTTTACGGCCCACTGTGGTGCTGAGGTACAGAAAACAGATAGCTGCCCTCCCTCTTAAGCCTTATTCAGGTGAGGTACACTATGACTTGGATATGATTCTCAAAACAATTCACTGTTGTGCCTCGGTGCGCTGTTTTCCATCTGATTCGTGCCTCTACATACTACCTGGGGATAATTTTTCCCCTCTGTATGCCAGACTCAGGGCAATGTACAAGTTTCTAAACATCTGCCCTTTAAACACTTGCTATAATTAACAGGGATTACACAGTCGTGATTTTCACAGATCAAGATATGCTTTAAAAAAATGTTGGTAAATCTTAGCTGTTTATCACCGTGATATTTTGAGAAAGGTCTATGAAAGTAGATGGTTAGAAATTTCTCTGCTTTTTTCGACTGACCGTAACAAAAACAATTCTGACACTAACCTGTGTTAGCACAGAGGCACTGCTCATGGCTGCCACCCTCACTCCCACCTGCTAGAGTAGCCAGCTAATTCCCAGTCCTATCTGACCTGGGCTTCAACAAAATAGTTCAAGGACTTAGATGTTTGGTTCCTTTTACAAGTCCTGGGCTCCTTTTTGTCAGAGTGCTTCTGCTCTGCTTGATGCTGAAACACTTTTTATTTTACTCGCAAGAAAAATATGGTCAGGAGAGCTCAGTTGAGGAATGTAACTGAGGGAATCTGCTTTTTGTTATCTTTAGAATGCAGTTTTGTAAGTGTTATTATGTTGAGCTGCTTTTTGTTTTGTTGTTTTTTTTTTTTATAAACTATGTAACGTATCATGTTTGGAAGGGGACCAGCCAAGTGCACATCTGGAAGGAACTGTGTAAAGAGCTTTTACCTAAAGTCCATCCTGCTCTAGTGCTGGATGTTAGGACTTGAGGTGTTTGTAGATTTGTCACAGCTTTTAGTAGGATGATTTTGATCCTATCTTTTTTTGTATAGTATTCCCCTGTATTTGTATAGACCATTAATGACATCAGTTTTCTTTGTAGAGTAAACATTCATGGGCTGGCATGAATGATCCTTCTCCGGACATGATTATAGGAGTGTTCTAACTCAGTAAAATATTGATAAAACTTGTTGCCAGACTAGGAATCTTGTGAATATGTTCATATGTTTTGATATTTCTGGATAATGTGACTCTGATGAGTGACAGTTTTCAGCAGATAGGTACTTACATCATTTTTAGACTGTTTCCATTATTAGGTTATGAGCTGTGTAGGAAGCTGGTGTGCTGACAGGTAATCAAGTACTACTCCAGAGGAGATTGGCAACTCTCAGTAACAGCCTACCTTCAAATCCTGTCTCACGGACAGGGATTCCGCGTCCCCTGGCAGCCATCTCCTGGCAGGGCTGCGGGTGTTTCACCATTCCTCAAGAGTTGTAGCAGTGCTGTCTGTGCAGTCTCATTTTACCTCTCGGTTTTGATGTCCATCTGCATATCCTACCAATTGCAACAGTTCGGAAATGGGAGAGTAGCTGTCATGTTCCATTTTCAGCTATAAACCAATCTCTAACGTCTGTCCTGTGAGAAATACTATGAATGCTTTAAAAATATCTTTGCTTAGTGTTTGGTCTTTATATGATGAAGTCTGATGAATAAGACAGTCCATTGGCTTTAATCACTTACAGATTTGCTCAAAATGTGTAGTATTTATTTTACTACATTCATCTGAAAGATTTCTTAATAAAATCATTGCCCTTATGTACTCTGTTTAAACAATATATTGTGATATTGAATATATCATACAACATCAAAATATGTATATGTATTAGTATTTACTAACAACATATTCAATACTTCGAGTATGTTGAAAACATGAGCAGATTTGATATATCGTTTCAGTAGCTTAATTTAAAATACATCACAGGTACTATTTTCTAAGACATAAAAGGAGTCTTCCTAAGTTTGATGTGTAGGACCATACAGCTGTGGCACATAAGCAGCCCTAATTTAATTTCTCTAAGAATTATCTTAAGGTAAGGAAGGAAAACAATTTATAGTTTAGTTTTACAACGTAAACATTAGTACACGTTTATCATCTGTATGATACAGTTGCATAATATGGCTTTGAAGGATTTTTTTTTTTTTTTTGTCCCACAGTGAAGTGCTTTTATCCTGCGGTTAATTTTACCCTTATGTCTGGCTGAGTTTCTAATACTTGGTGGTTAGAATAAGTGCCTAATGCTGTGAATTAGCTTGCCATAAATCACTGAAATACACTTGCTAGTTCAATTTCCTGTAAAACATGTTTTTGCTTTGTAATTTCTCCTATTTGTAACTTTTTTCCAAAAACATCTTGTTTTTCCAGCATCTTGTTGGAACCAAGATCATTGTATCAAATACAGCTTGATTTTTGCTTATTTCTAACTGAATTATACTGTAATTAAATGTCTTACTTTGGATCTCAAAGCTTTAACAAAAATTTCTATCTATTATTGCTTGTAAGAAGAGTCTTTTCTCATTCCAGTTGAATCTTATTTTTGTAGCTCTTAGCTGAAAAGAGAAACCAAAAACTGCATTTGCCCTAAAAAACTTTTCTTGTGGATTTACAAAAACCGTCCTATGCTCTTCCTCTCACCCCCTAGCTAATTGTCCTTGTGGAGGTAGAAAAATGTCAAACCAGCCCTAGAGAACATTGATTTAGATCATTGGCATAGACTTGAGTTTTGAAGCTTCTTCAGCCTGCTGAGATCCCTCAAAATGTTTTAAAGTGGATTGGTCACTTTAATATCAAACAGCAAATTTCACTCTACTTGTGGTGGAGTTTGCTTCCCTTAGGTACTTGTGTCCTCACTCTAAACCATACTCCGTTGGTGTCTGGGATGCACAGGCTGGAAAGCAATGACTTAGGCAGCTCGTTACGTGTATGATGCAGGCAGTTCTTTCTTTTCCAGATGAACACCGTTCTGCTTCAAAGAATGCTCAGATGCCGGTCAGGTAGCTAAAGCCTGTGACGTCTCTGGCTCTGAGGGCTGTTTTTACAGGACAACATGGATTCTGCAATGTCTAGTTGCTACTACAATAGGTTTGAAGTGTAATGTTATTTGTACCAACTTGTTGTTGGTCTCATTTTTACCAACTTGCAATGGTTGGGAGGAGGGGTGATGAAAGGAGGTTTGCATCTAAAGGAGCAAGTGATTTGAGATCTGCTTTGCTTTACTAAAATCTTAATGTCATTCAAAGTAAAATTAGTTTGAGTACAGTTTGGGTCGGTTAAGACTTGCTTTCGGGAGAGTGTTGTATCTACATTGGTTTCTTTACTCCAGTCTTACCCATAATACATTGGAACGCCAGTTGGACTTTGTATTTCAGTTTTCTCACAGTGCTTTGTACTCAGTGCATTGAGAGCAACCCACAGGTTTCCTCTTAGAATGTTAAAATGTAAAAGGAAATGCCAGAAAACTAGAGATTTTCGTGTGATAACCTTCCTTGTGAGTGACTAATTTCTTATTAATCCCTTTATTAAGATCTTTTGTGGTTCTTCTCTGAAGATCTAATTCTGTCTTGTTTTTTTTTTCTCCCATACTACAATGAAAATCTCACTCTGTTCAAGAACAATGTGATTGTAGTAATCTCTGCAGCTACAGACTATGGATTAAATACGTTCTTCACTGTGAATTAAAGGAGGGAAGTAAAGGAGAATTGGGTTTTGCATCTCTTTGAGCTTTTGGAGTATAAATACACTTTCATTTTCCACATGGGCATGAAGTCTTGTCAAATACAGATTCAATTAGGTGGTTTTTAAAACTATTGCTTAAAAAAAATCAAGCTAGTAGATTTTTTTTTCATTGAGTCTATTAGCATAAATCCTAGTTTGTCCCAAACAGTAGGAGAGAGGCATTTTGCAGTTTTATTTATATTTATATCAAGAAAGAAACTTCTGTAAGTCCTTTTCCTCTTTTTAGAATTGGTTGTGTGAAGGAGGTGCAAAGAATACTTTCCACAGAGGAATACACGGATTTAGAATCATAGAGTAGTTTGGGTTGGAAGGGAGCTTTGAAGACCATCTAATTCAACTCCCCTGCAGGAGCAGGGACATCTCCAACCACATCAGGTCGCTTTTGATCCAGTAGAGGTTATGCTGTTTGGTTGCTGCTTGAATTACCTTTATCAGGGTAGAGCAGTAGGTCCAGTGCGCACATCTGGACAGGTCTCCCTGTGTGCGGAGCCAAGGGCAGCAGCTGTGTCATTCATAACCTCATATTGTTGCTTGTCTGTCTTGGATGCTTCTACTCCTTTAACACGTGGCCACTGTGTTACTAAGAAGATGGATGGACTTTTGTGCAGTCACTTTGTTCACATGGCCAATGAAGGAATACTCGTGGATGAACCAAAGAAACCCGTGTAAAGCAAAAACCAAGCTTAATTGTATAGGTGACTATAAAGCAAATGTAAATTTGATTAGGTCTTCAGATACTGTTTACAAATAATGACTGCACATAGATCCAAAGGGTGAGAATTGGAGATAACTAAAAATTATCACCTTGAAAATGAGAAACATAATACTTACAGTTCTCTTAGATATAAGAAGTCAAGATCTGAATATATATTAAACTATATCATTGCTGAACAAATTTATGTTGATAGACTATATCTTCTCAGCAAAAAGCATAATGGTTCTATTTAATTGCAAATCAGTATGTTTAGGTGGTTATTTTAGTAACAGTAAACCTAGCTACAGGAAAAAAATAACACGGAAAATACAAACGGAAAACAGGATTAAATAAATTCTCAAAATACTCTTCTTTTTTTTCTGATTTAAGTAACTCAAAAACAAAAAATCAAAATAATTTCAACTTAAAAACTCTCTCTAAAAGTGATTTTACTTTTTCATGTTTTGTACTGCACTGTGAATGCTAAAGCTGAGGTTCCCTGGCCCCCACATCAGACCAGAGCACCGGGAGGGACACCTGCAGCCCAGTGCCTGCTTTCCTGCTCCGTGGGCCCATGCTGTGGGTTTGGCTGCTCAGCAGCTCTGTCACCCATGTGTGATGTGTGGGCTGTCCCACAGCCTTGGAAGCACAGGTTGCCACAGCAGTGGGGTGGGAAGGAATGAGGAAGTCATCTGTCCACCTCTTTGCTAGCCAAGTAAATGCAGGTGCAGAAAGTTCTCATTCCTGTCAGAGCGAAGTCCAAGCTTTCCCTGGGGTTTTCCAAGGGAGGTTGTACTGCTTAGTGAATAGTATCAGTTTCCAAAGGTCAGCTTTCTTAAAGATACTGCAAGTATCAAGAAAACACTTCTTTTTCACATGCTGATGTTATTAGGTTATGAGCCACCCACCCAACGGATGCTTGTCCGCCAGTGGGCATGCCCGTAACAAAGCCCCAGCAAGGTGACGTCTCCCAAAGGAGTTTCTCTGAAAAACAAAATCTCTGCCTCGGCCTCTGAGAAACAGCTCTCCTGGCAATCTGACAAGCCTTGAAAAAAAATGTTGCTTCTCATTTTATTTTACAGCCCTTCTATGTTTCTTTCAAGATGCTTATAAAAGCCTCAGAGACCCATGAGAAATCATAGTGTCATTTGGAAGGAGTCAACGAAATGACTTATTGTTACAGCCAATTCTCAATCTGCAACATGGCAAACTTTTTACTGCCTAGAAAAGGGGTGAGATTTTGAAGCAGGAACTATGTACATCTTCTGTAAAATGTTCATATTTTTACACTGTTGCAAATCTGAGCTTGTGTGTGAAAGTACGAAAGGAACTGACACAGAAAAGGGTCTGCGTTCCTGGGGTTTTCCTGATTATCCGAGCATCGCAGCTCTCTGTTGTTGGTCCAGGCGTATTCTATATACCTAACAAAAATTTGTCACTCTAAAGCATATCTTATATGTTCAATGCTGACACAGCTAGAGGTGCTAACTTGCCTTAACTCAGAGAGAGGACAAGGCTTAGTTGTGACAGAAATTCTTTCCAGACTGGTGAGATGTCACCTCACCTGGTTCCCAAATTCCTGCTTGACATCAAATGAAGCACTTGGTAATTTCCTGTGATGCACAGGGCCATCAGCTCTGGTGTCAGGAGCAGATGCTTGTCCTGCTCAGCCAGCCCTTCAAAAGGGTGAGGAAGGCACCCCTCAAACCGGCCAGGGAGCTGAGTCCAGGCTGTCACCTCTGCCTCACAATCAGTATCCATCCATACTCATTTCAAGAGAGTATAAAGTTAGTTTTAATAACAGGAAAAACATATGCTGCCCAAGTATATAAACAGGTAGATAGGAAAATAACCTTAGAACTTAGTAAAAATGAAGTATTTACAGTTAGATTAGATTCTCCTCTAGTAAAGATGGCTTGAAAATTAGTAGACCATTCCTTGTTAGGGGGCAAGTTGATGAATTTAGGAAAACTTACGACCAGCTCCTGCCAGTTCAAATTATGCTTCTATTATATAGCACGGGTTTTTTTGTCTTTTATTTTATGTGTAAGCTGATGGCAAATGAGATGGATGTTCTTTTGGTAGCTGTTGATTGCACAGTTGCTTTGCACATCTAAGATTTCAGTAATGGCCATCTGAAATAGTTAAACATTACTTAACTACGGTATGTCATTTAAAGCTCTCCTGCATTCTTTTGTACACTTATATTTCATTATTGACATTTTTAAGGATCCAACCACATTTGAAGAGGTTGAAGGGCAACACTGACAAAAAGAGATAGCATAACAGTAATCCATTGGAGACATGATCAGCTGTGAGAGCGCTGATCTAGACCCTCAGCAGTGGTTTAACTGTTATAATAGTAAAAGCCTTTTATTTCTCATTAATACTTTAAAAAGTGGATTGAACTGCTTCCCACATTGATTATGCTGTTTGCTTTAACCATTCCTTTTTATGATTAATATGAAATGTAAGAATCTAGATACTAATCCAGCAAAGCACATAAAACGTGACTAGTCTGATTAGAATAATTGGAATTTCTTATGTGCTTAAATTTAAGCACGTGTGAGTGCATGGTTGCAGTAGTGCCTACGTGCAAAGGGATAAATGGGGCAAATGTGGAGAAACTGAAAATAATGTACACTTGTAAAAAGGAAAGCTGAGTTTAAAAACAACGCTTATGTAAATTTGATCATTTGCTTACTTGGTATAAGCATGATTGATAAAACAGTGACAGGTTTTAAAGTTTCATATGTTAAAACACCACTGGTTTGTCCTTTTGTTCAGTTCATGTTTCTGCTTGCCTGACATCGTGGTTCAAGGCAGATGAGTTTGTGAGATGGTTTTCCGTTGTTTTTCTAATGAAACAATTTTTTCTGTGCTAGAATGTGCAGTGCTATTCAATTATTTTAAAAAACCCCAAACATTTCATGACACTGGGTTGATTTTCCTGAGTTTCGTATTAAAGGTTAGGAAAATGTTATACAGAAACTACATTCCCACCAGCGAGCTCTTACTTGATGGAGTTACCTTTGGCAAATTTCAAAATACTTCCCATAAAGGAGTTTAATCCTCTGAAATATTCTGTGATTATCTTTCACAAATCATTCTGTGATATTCTCCTTCCATCCATCTGCCTTCAGCAGCACTTCATTTTTTTTTTAACAAAAGCAGAAGGCAGATTTTTCATTAGCACTGTGAGCTATGATACTGTCCTTGGCTTTTAATTAGTTTTTCAGAAAGCAAGTCTGTTTTCCAGGCTGCAAGATTTTTAACTGAGATGGCTTTTAGTACTGTTTTATTTCTCTGTATTGAACTATATTTTAATGCCTACAAATGAGAGCCCATAAGCCTGGGTATTTTCTGAGTAAATATCTTGTCACCAAGATGCTTGAAGTTTTAATTACAATCTTCCTGGTCTCTGGCTGCTTTTAGTCCAGTATGATATTTAGCTTGACTCTTTTAAACAGACTAAAATTTACAGCACTTTTAAGTCCCTATTGGTCAGTCAAGATATAGTTGTAAATAGCTATGCATCTTTAATTTGTCTCTTTATCTGCTTTTATTTTTTATGAACTTTGAAACTATATTATTGAATAACTGCACTGTTTTAAACAGAAGAAGACTCAAAGACATGATTTGTATGGAAGTTGCTATACAAAATAAAGCTACATTGTAGTTGCCTCCAAAAATCAATGTGTCATCACATTAAAAAAGGACTCCTGCTGTAGTAGATTATTTTTTCTTTGCAAGATATGAAAATGCCATTTTATTCTTTGCTCTTGAAAAATCTTTCAGCACAGGAAATTAATGCTTCTACCTTTATCAGGTTTCTTTCACTTATACTTGTGTAACAAAGAAAAGTATTCAATTACAAGACACGGCAATCTGGCCTTCAGTCCTAAAAATAAAATAATAATTCCAGTCTCAGAGGTTACACAAGTCCATCGTTCCCTTCCTTTGAGGCATCTGTTCATCCTGAGTGTGCTGCAGAGCCCAGTGTAAAAGCACAGGTTTTCAAAGACACAAATTTTGTTCCCCGGCAGGTGGTCGTAAATCCTGATGGAATTGCACCTGGGAAGTCAAGCAGATCAGATTTTGAATCAAAATGCTTGATAGTTCCTGATAGTTGTGCTGAAATCAGTCTGTCTAGGGTTAGATTATCACAGAATAAGCATTCTGTGCATGCTTATAGATATGCTCTTACATAGTCTTTCACGTTGGATTTTCCTGTCTCTTCCCACAAAGTGTAATGTCTCTTATGTTCAAGCTTCTCTTTATTCCAGAACCATCCAGCTCTTGCACACACCATCACCTCATTTCTCAAGGCACTTAAGCCGGTACCTAACTTTGTCTCCAAAGATTTTAACTTGAAATAGTTTAAGTACAGTGCTGAAAAAGGCTGTATTCTTTTTGAATCATGGCCAGTTATACAAATGTGCTGTTATCTTTCAAGCTCTCATGCTAAGATACTTGTAAAATAAACCAGTAAAGTCACAAAATACAGAATTTTACACTGATGGTTAGCGTATTGTGCCTGCTGATTTTCTGTAAATTCCTTCTTCCTTCTCCTTGTTTTGCAGAGATCAGAGGAAAGTGCTATGTTAACGTCCGTAAAGCTTGATCCCTCATTGCATCTTTATTTTTCTCCTTCTTTCTGTATCTCATCACCTGAGCATTTGGACTAACATACTCCTGTTTCCATGCTGCGCGCTCTCCACTTCGGATGAGGAGCGTCCCCCCTTTGTTTTTGTTGGAAGGAATCTGGGACTCTCATTTGAACACATCAACAATATGATATCAGAAAAGTCAGGGGAATCAGGCATTTCTATCTCTGGCACTCTGTCTTATATATATCGCTAATTCTAGGAATATTATCCATTGTGTGAACTATGGTTTAATGGGAGCTGGATTATGTGCTCTAAAGTTAAGATCTCACGTGGCTTATTGTAGGCTCTCAGTGTGATACTGAAGGAATTGCTTCATGTCTCAGTATCTTGGTTTTCCATTCGTGATAAAGGGATGACATCAGTATTTCTTTTTTTTTCGATTCTTTTACCTGTTTTAAGTGTGATCTTTTAGCTGAGGAACATTTTTGCCTGTGTGTGATAGGGTTCATAATGGGAAGTGCTAGGAACAGACTTGGGCCCTGGTGCCACTGCTGGTAATGGGAAGTTTTATGATGCCTTCTCACTTAACATCCTGTGTGCTTTCAGGGAGATTTTGACTGAACTGTTTCAGAAAGATAAGGATGCTCAGATGTAATTTGGGATGCTTAGATG
The DNA here is from genome assembly GCA_009806455.1 of Tetrax tetrax. Lineage (NCBI taxonomy): Eukaryota > Metazoa > Chordata > Aves > Otidiformes > Otididae > Tetrax > Tetrax tetrax. Next base: position 70,340 of record WHYT01013673.1, on the reverse strand, counting down.
TAATTACGGGCAACTTTTCTGTCTAAAGTAGATGCCCAATTGAGCAATCTTACCAAATGAAGAAAAGCAGGCGTTTTCTGGAAATGGATTATGTCCCACTTAGCTACGTCATTTTATAGAGAACTCACCTTCAGAATTATTATTCTTCATGAGACATCATTACCCATGCAAATGTGGTCTGCAGAGCATCTAGAGTGACTGAAGAATCAAAGGAGGAAAGAATTCTTACAAGTGTTGCTTTTTGGTCATTTCTAGAATTACAAGTGCATCCCCCAAAAGTGATTAAGAGTGAAAATAACTGTTAAATTTGAATTAATTTTAAAGGGCATTAAGCTCTCAAATGTTAATATTACCTCAGTACATTTGAAAAGGAATAGAGCGTAATTAGGATGTTGTGTTACAAACGTTTCTGTATCAGTATTGTACTATTTCTTTTATATTGTTTTTTTTCCCTGCAAAGACCATTAAAACATTCAAATCTGAATTTCTGTAAACTGTACAGTCTCCTTAGTTGTCTACATTTGTAAGTAAAAGCTAATGTAATTACAGTAATTTTGACATCATTCTAGGAAAGTCATATAAGTCATCATTAAAAATGGTTGAAGTATGAAATTATTTTTTTATTCTAACCCAAGGAAGTTTTTCAGAAAACTTTTAGGCTTGATAGGAATATAGAAAGAACAACTGAATAACTGACAGGATCCTTTAAATCCCATTTATCTATGAATTTTTTTCCCAGGGCAAGAGCTATGTCTGCATTGCCATGTGAGGAGAAAGTTTCAGCATACGCAGTACGTTCTCCAGTCTTTACAAGTGAGAGCAGACTTTTGGCTGTGTTTGCATTCCTCTCCATTTTAGTTTATTTTTTTTAAATGGAGAGTAGTTTGTTTTTGTAGATAATTTTGTTTAAGGTTAAAACACTGACAAGAAAAGTGAAAACGTTTCACTCTGCACTGTAATTGCACATGTTGTAGTTTGGTAAATGGATTTTTTTCCTCTGTGAAGGCTTCAGATGGAGGCAAGGCGCTTTATACCAGACACACTGGTCAGGCACAGGACGTGTGACTGTATTCCAGGGAAAAACCTATGAGGGGGCCTGGCAGCATGGTGCAAGACCCTTCTACATGAACCCCGACAGCACCTTCTGGCCGCGCAGCCTCTTACTCTGTGAATCAATGAGCCTCACTCACCAGCTTACATGTGGATTTGTTTCAGAAAATCCCTGTTAACTTCAGATGAATTCTACACTTCTTAACAAAAAAAAGTAAAAATAGTAGTAGTAAGAGACTTGTGAATCCACCAGTGTACTGGGCAAAGCCTCTCCGAGGGTCTGCACACTTGAACTCGCTCTTCTGTGAGGGGATAGGACCTTTCATGCCCTTTTCCCCTGATCTTTACTCCTCAGACTCTTCTAAAGGTGGCAAAATTTAAGGGCCTCACCCCTGATGTTCCCCCAGTGAAGGCTGTCGTACTGGGGTTTCTGATCCTGTTTTCCCAACCAGCAGCCCCGCGGGTGGCCGGGGCGGCCGGTCCCTGCAGCGCGCCGGCCTTGCGCAGCAGAGCAGCTCACCTGCCCCGGCAGAGATGTGGCACCGGCAGCCACCAGTTGTGCCACCATAGGGGGAATCTCCACAGCGCAAGCTCTTGACGCATCACCTATTTTCCTCTGCGTGCCCTTTGCCTTCATGACCAGCCTGGTCCTGGCCGAACATCACTACTGCCTCGGCCCGGCCCGTTTCTTTTAAAGCCCAGTCAACTCAATTCTCTGAAGGCCGCAGAGCGGCGTGTACCTAATTACTCTGTGTCAGTCCCTATAGACCAGTGAAAAGGGCTGTTGGCAGCAAAGGTGGAGTAAATAAAAATATGGCTGGGTATGAGCATGTTGAACAAGTGAAAGAGCATGCAGCGGTGACTGAGCGGGTGCTCGCTGCTACTTCAAGCCGGTTGAATTAATTAGCTAAATGGATTTGGGAGATCCATCCCTTGTCCTGTAGACCCCATCCTTCCTGGCAAACATCTCGAGACAAATGGCAGTCAGGCACATCATGGTATTCACTCTGTTTGATGAAAAGTTTTGGTCTGTGCTTTGTTCCTGTGGCCAAGCATGGGGCATAAGGCTGGACGGGATCTCTGGGCTGTTCACCTGCATATCTCTCCTCATCTTGACAGGTGTTTGTCTCAACCGCTCCCCTTGCTTCCTGTGACAGCATTACATGTAATACCTATAGATAATCTGCTGCCAACATGTAATACCAATCTGCTGCCAGGCTGATCGTCGTTGTGTTAGAAAGCTTTTCTCCGCACTGCATAGTAAGTCTTGTCTTCCGCGTGATGGACATGGAGAAAAATTAGTCACCGTCCTCTTCTCATAACAAACTTTTACATATTTTAAATATGTTATCATGTCTTCTCTTAGTCTTCACTTTTTCTAGACTAAACAATCTAATGCTTTCAACCTTCCCTTGTTCTGCATCTGTTATCATTTTTTTGTGGCTTTTAGCTGGACTCCCTCCAACTGTCTCCTTCCTCCAAAAGCCCAGTAGGCAGAGCTGGACACAGTAAGGCACTCAGGGCCTTGCCGCTGCTGGTAGGGGAAGAATAATTCCTTGATTTGTTTACAGTATTACTATAAATATATATCAGGCTGCCTTTTTCTGCAACTGGATATAATCCTGATTTATAATTTGCTTATAGACTGCTATAACTCCCCTGCAGATCCTTTTTGCAGTACAGTTGCCTAGCAAGTCTTCTTTCTATGCTTATGCACTTGAATTATCCTCCTATGGCAATTTGCACTTTTCTTTGTGGATCTAATGCATTAGTTTCAGAACATTTATCTGGATTACTGAGGTCATGGTGAAATCTAATCCAATCTTGTAAACTGCTTGCAACCTCACCTAGTTTTATCTCCCATCAGATTTTACAAATCTCTCTTATCACCAGAGTGACAGGTCCTCAAATACCCAAGGCATCAGAATTACAACTAGCTTTTTTTTGAGAAACCTGACGAAAGGCCTTTGTCTGGTTGTGCTCACCTCTCTGGTGAGCAAGCAACAGTTATGTTGTAGGACGTAGTCAAACTTCCCTCTGCTCATCACTGTGTCGGCGTACGACGACCTGAGGTAACTGATGTTTCAGCCACCAAAGGCAACGCTCAGATGCTAAATTAGCCTGTGCAGAGCTCCGGGTGACAGCAGCAGTGTCCTCTCAGGCAGAGCTTATATTGAACTAGCAAGGTTATTATGTGCTGCATGTCTTTTTCTAACATATTTGCAAGTTTTTTTTCTTGTAGTTCACATTCTTTCTTTTCTCTATGTTTTTGCATGATGAATTCTTTTCAGTTCTCCCAACATGCTAAGCTGTGTGTACTTACCAGTACCTTTTAAATTACTTCTTTGGGGCTTTAAGGGAATTAAATATCTCCTGGTGCAACATACTGCACGCTTACTCTGCACTGGGTTAATTTGCTGCTGTGTCTTTAGTGCTGCCCTTCTGTAAACTTGTCCTCCCATCTGAACTCTTCCCCCCTTGGATAGCCTTTGCCTGGGGACATCCAAGATTAGTCCCTGGGGCTGGCTGTGGCTTCATTCCCTACGCTCCCCTAGCATTTGTCTGCTCTTCCTTTCCTAGAAATAATGAAATCTCTCCTTTTATCATCACTTTCATTTGGTTTTCTTTTCATCATTGAATTCTTAACAGTTCTACGAAACTGAAGTCAAAGCTAGAACACCACCACCTGTGCAATGACTTTTATCACTTCATAGGTGAAGGGACAGGGAAAGACTCTTCAGTAAGGTCTGTTGTAATAGGACAAGGGGTAACAGTTTTAAAATAGATTTAGATTAGATATTAGGAAGAAAATGTTTACAGTGAGGGTGGTGGAACATAGGAACAGGTTGCCCAGAGAAGTGGTAGATGTCCCATCCCTGGAAACATTCAAGGCCAGGCTGGACGGGGCTCTGAGCAACCTGATCTGGTTGGGGATGTCCCTGCTCCTTCCAGGGGGGTTGGACTAGATGACCTTTAAAGATCCCTTCCAACCCAAACCATTCTATGGCTTGCCAGATTACTTCTTGAGCAAATACCTGAGTATCTTTTTTCCAAGAGAAATAAGAAGTGTTTAATATCAAACTTCGTCCATATTCTAATTTTTAAAAATGTTGAGGTTTTGTGTGCTTTCATGGAAGAGTTCTTCCATCCAGGAAGCCAACAGAAGACTCTTTTGGAGGTTGTCTTCACTCCTTGAAATAGCCAGCGGAATATTTTTATAAGCTGGTAATCTAATCCTTTCTGCAAAGCAATTGCAACTAAAAAACACAACCCGCTCTGACCTCTGAACCCTAACATTGGTTTAAAATGTGTTCTGTAGCTTTTAAAAATACATCTGGAAGAAGCTTCCTGAAGAAGTTCCCTGAAACTACAAGGACTTCTGTGCCTCATCAGTATAATGACAACCACAAAGAGAGGAGGTCTAACCAGCTATGACCATACCCTTGTGACCGGTAGTCAACACGCAGCATAATAAATATAATCTTCCCTGAGCAGCAAACAAAGCACAGCTAAGTCTGACAGACTTTTACAACCTATATGAATATAAAAATATCTTATATTGGTAGAACATCCAATGAGAGCATTGGTCTTCATGGTTGCCTACAGCTGCAGCCTTTTTTTCCTTGAGGAAAAGATGTATGTGGTTCAGCTATTTGAACGTTTTTCTTGTTTTCTTTGTTTAAAAAATCTTCTGTGATAGTTATTTCAGACCTCTGTAAACGAATGACAAATAGCCACATTTTAGTTAAACCAGAACTTTCTTCGTAGCCATTTCTTACTCTGTTATCAGAGCTATTTCAGTAGCTCTGTGGGTAATAGCAGCATTTTTCTTTCTTCAGAGGCTTCAAATATTAGAATTATTTTAGGGGAGTGGTTTTGGATTCAGTTTGTATTCGTACTGATAGATTATATATCATGGGTATTATATAACGCCTGTAATTTAAGAGTCCACAAAGAAAACAAAACATTTATTATATTCTGAGGCATTTCCAGGGAGTGAATAACTATGATTAAGTGAATAAGCCATTAGCTACTGCTATTACTCTGCTCAAATGCAGCTGAAATAGCATTTCTTTAGTGGTAAAAATATTTGGCAGCACTGCACTTGCAAGAAAAAAAAAAACTTTACAAAATGACATTTTTGGAAAATCCTCTACATTCTTAGGAATCTCCAAAGAAGTTGTATTTAAAGGCACCAGACTCAATTTCCTAGGCTGAAACTGTTCAAGAGCTTATTATATAAATATATATTTTAGATTAATATTATATTTCAGCAATCTTATGCCCACATATGTAGGAATTCAATAATTAAAGTGGCTGTGGGGATAAAGTTTTCTTTGGATTGATTAAGCCTTCTTACCCAATTATCTCCATTATATTGTACACATTTACTTCTGGTCAAATGCATTAATTCTCCACGGTGCACATGTTTTTCCAACTATTTATATTACTGCAGAAACATGTTCTACAAGTAGATTAAAAATAGGTACTGGTTCGTTTTATAATGAATTACTATTGAAATACTGATAGCAAGATTTTTCTATTAGTGATATGAGCCGAAAACCATGACCTAACAGTTAATAAGTTAATTACAATATTTTTACTTACTTTTTTTTTAAATGCTTTTTTGACATCGAGATAGATTGTTCTTTTAGTAAATCTTAAACACCTTTATTGCAATGCTTTATTTTGTTTACTAAAAGCATTGCTTACGGTAAAGGAATTTGCCTTTGTGGTGATTTTTTGTTGAAAGGAAGAAACAGAATATGTCTTTAAGGTAAAATTAAGGATCTTCAGATTATTTTTTTAATTTAATATTCTTACAGCTTAATCTGATTAGAAACTATCCTCTGAAGTTTCTTTATCTTCCTCTGCGTCAAACAACTTCTTAATATTTTCATGCTTTGCATAATGTCAGATCTCTTCAGAAACGCTGGTGGTATTTACAGTAAGAAAAGATTATAGTAATGAGCAAGAATATTTCTGGTTTAAATCATTTGCTGAACAGGAATGGTATGAATTTGGCTATGCTGCTCTCTTGAGATCCTTGGTATCCAGAGCAGGCTGCGTTCCTCCACGGCCTGGAGCTGATAGGTAACTTTTTGTATGTTGTGTGGTCCCTGATGGAGCTGAGGAACAAAGACTCTAGCTCCAGTGATTTATTTTTTTTTAGAAAAAAAAATATTGTCTCTGCACAACTAAAGTTGAATTTTACTTTAATTTTTCCATTTCTTGAAAAAAAAAAATGCGTTTACTGACAATAGCATGTTTGAAAAAGCTGAAGATTTTTCAGGAACTGATACTGAATGCCCAAAAACTTTGGAAGTTCACAAGATTTTAGAAGTGGACATGTGCAAAAGGGATCATTTTAAAAGCAGTAGTATCAAGCAAATGCAACTACCATTGTTTAAAAACAGATCAAAGTCTTTGTCAGAGTTGATGGAGAAGAATAGCCATGGTGGAGATGTTTCTGTGTTGACATGAAGAGTGCCAGAGTCTGTATTTTAGAAGAGAAAGGTGGGCTCAGTAGCTGGTAAAATAATACATTCTCTTGACTTCTCCATTAAGATTTCCTTTGATTCTTGCAGTAGTGTGAATAATACTGCTTACTTAAGTATTTTTCTAATTATTGTAATTATTTATACAGAACCATTTCAGTTGGGTTTTTTTTTGTTAAGGATATTAAAGATATATATATTTTTTAAGAGCTAGATTTGGGCATTCTAAAATGTAATATAAGTGAATGTAGAAGCAAAATCTATTCAACAGTTCATCCAGTTAAACCTCCAGTATGGATTTAATAGTAAGTCACTGAGGGACCATAGCTGGTGTAATAGTAGCCAGTAATCTTCAAGAGGTGCAAGGGCCTTGCCTGTGCCCTGGAGCTCTGTCGTCCCATAGTGATCATCTGAGGCGTTTTTTATTTGTTGTGGTATTTGGAGTAACCAAAATGGATATGCAGTAGCACCAATATAGATTCAATCAGTGTTTTTAGAAATTGCAGAGAGGCAGCTGACTAGTAAATTGAATTAATGATCTGAAATAAAATGACCTACAGGAAGAGTATCTTCTTCTTATTTAATGCTGAGCGGATCTACTGTCAATACAGAAACATTTATGGAATAACAAGAATATGGGCATAAGAGGCATTCTGTTTACAGAGTTTATAAGTTTTAATTAAAGGTGCCAAAATATTTTTAGTGGCAGGCCCAACAAGACAGGATCAGCACTGGAATTATTGGCTTTCTGATCAATAGCAGCTAAGGTCACAGAGAAAACACAAGTAATGATAATGAAAGATCATAACTTGTACCTAAAATAAAGTTACTTAAGGCATTAATTAAAGCTAAATATAAATAATTACATTTAAATATAGACTGATATTTTCAAGCAAACTTCAGGATCTTTAAGAGAAGCTCTAGGTTGCCAGGTTCACCTTTCATGGCTATTCCTACATTTCTGGTTTCCCAGGGAGGCAATTCCTGCACTGCAGGTGTTGGAAACGGTATTTCCACTGCAGAGTGGGAATTGTGAATGGCATGTGGGAAGGAAGTTGATGGTCTTTGCTGTGTGGCTAAAGCTGGGCAGAAGACACAATTCTTTGACAGCAGAAGAGCATGTAGACACAGCAAACACATTCTGCAGATGGATACCTTTCATCCAAAGGAGATGCTGAAAGACCAGGATTAAATTTAGTAGTACAAATACAAAGTCAGGCATTTAAAGAAATAAACACAGTTTCTGCAGTTACTTTTTGGAGACATTAAAATGAAGGAAAACCAAAGTATATTTATTAGTTATGAGATGTCTCTGAGCCATTGGCGTGATAAAGCAGTGTAAAAAAAACAAAGTAGAATCCTATCTTAGGACATGTCAAGCAAGGTATCTCCAGTAGAGATAGTGAAGTTGTCAGTGCCTTTATCATAGAATCATTTAACTTGGAAAAGACCTTTCAGATCATCGAGTCCAATGGTTACCCTAGCACTGCCAAGTCCACCACTAAACCATGTCCCTAAGCACCACATCTACATGACTTTTAAATACCTCCAGAGATAATGACTCAACCACTTCACTGGGCAGCCTGTTCCAATGCTTGGCCACTCTTTCAGGAAATAAATTTTTCCTACTATCCAATCTAAACCTTCCCTGGCACAACTTGAGGCTGTTTCCTCTCAACCTATCGCTAGTTACCTGAGAGAAGAGATCGACACCTTCTTTGCTACAACCTCCTTTCAGGTATTTGTAGAGAGTGATAAGGTCTCCCCTCAGCCTCCTTTTCTCCAAACTAAATAACCCCAATTTCCTCAGCAGCTCCTCATAAGACTTGTGCTCCAGAAGCTTCACCACCTCTGTTGATCTTCTATGGATGTGCTCCAGGAACTCAACGTCCTTCTTGTAGTGAGGGGCCCCAAACTGAACACAGTATTCAAGGTGTGGCCTCACCAGTGCTAGTACAGGGGGATGATCACTTCCCTGGTCCTGCTGGCCACCCTGTTTCTGATACAAGCCAGAATGCTGTTGGCCTTCTTGGCCACTGGGCATACTGCCAGTTCATGTTCAGCCGGCTATCAACCCCCAGGTTGCTAGAAGGCTGCCTGGTCCTTTTCCAGCAGGCAGCTTTCCAGCCACTCTTCCCCAAGCCTGTAGTGTTGCATGGGGTTGTTGTGACACAGGGCACGACCCAGCACTTGACCTTGTTGAACTCCATGCAATTGACCTCAGCCCATCAATGCAGCCTGTCCAGATCCCTCAGAGCCTTCCCATCCTCAAGCAGATCAACACTCCCAAACAATTTGGTGTCAGCTGCAAGCTTACTGAGGGAGCACTCAATCCCCTCATCCAGATCATTGATAAAGATATTAAACAGAACCGGCCCCAAGACTGAGCTGTGGGGAACACCACTTGTGACTGGCCGCCAACTGGATTTAACTCCATTCACCACAACTCTTTGTGCCCGGCCATCCAGTCAGTTTTTTACCCAGCAGAGAGTACACCCGTCCCAGCTGTGAGCAGGCAGTTTCTCCAGGACAATGCTGTGGGAAATGGTGTCAAAGGTTTTACTACCGTTTAGGTAGTCAACATCCACAGCTAAAGCTCTCTGTTCATCCAGGCCAGTCTTCTTCCCTGCTCACTTGTATTGCAGCACATGGGGACGATCTGCTCCTGTGCGTAAGATTTCCTTCTTGAAGAATGTCCAACCATCCTGGACTCCTTTGCCCCTCAGGACTGCCTCCCAAGGGACTCTTGATAACCAGCCTCCTAAACAGGCCTTTGTAGGATAAAGTATGTTAAGTCTCGTCATCCACGTACTAGAAAGATTAAATCAAACTGGAAGAGACTCAAAGGCAAGCTACGGAAAGAGTAGGAGAACTAAGAGGTAAAACTGATTATGGCCCTCTCTAACTGCCTTCAAGTAGTGAGCACCCAAAAAACCCAGAAAATCTACTTACTGTAGACGCAAACCTCAGGGATATAAATTGGTCATTAATAAATGTAAGCTGCAAATGAGAAAAAAATACTGTAGCCATCAGAGCAGTGAATTATTTTTGGAACAGCAAGCAAAAAGGTGTTAAAAAAGAAAAAACAACACAACTTTTAGGCCAGAGTTTGGCCAGTTAATGGAAAGGAACAGGAGGAGCCTGCATGCTGAGACCTTTCTGTCTCCTGTTCCCCTACTTTGTACCCATCCCATTCCATGGAGCTAAGGACTATGGACAGTTTTGTATGCTCCTGAGGTTGCCTTCGGGAACCAGACGCTTGTAGGTATTCAGCATGGTGGGACGCAATAATAAAAAAGCAAGAAGACACTTCAGCTGTGAGAGAAAAGAAAAAATCTAGGTTTGTTAGTTGTCTCAGGATCTCCACAAGCCATCAGGGTGATACAGCCCTGATGAACACTCTGAGGAGTGTAAGAGCTTCAAGTCCATTTCGGGGCAGGGATGCTGATTTGGGTTTCACCTTGCTTCCTCCATGTTGTTGGAAGCCCAACCAACTTCTTTGAGACAGTACCGGGAGCTGCTCAGTGCTGCTGGCAAACAATTTGTTAGCTGATTCCAACGGATACTCAGTGATTGTGCAAGGACTTTTTATCTACTTTGTCCCAGTGCGACAAGTTGCTGGAACGCACCAGCCCCACAACTGGGAGGCAGCAGCACCCAACCTGCGTGTCGGGCGAGAGAGGTTCCGGTGGGGGCCGCTCTCCCTTCCCGCTGGCTCCCACTGGGGGAAAGCAGCAGACAAAGAGATCCAGGTTAGTTTAAGGCTTATCCTGCAGGACCGACACAGCATGGGAGCAGTTGTGCTGTTGGCTCCTGGCTCTCTGGTGGGACTTGTGGCTGTGTGGTGGGGATGGTCTCACCATGTGTAGCAGCTCTCAGCACCGTCTGACTCTGGGAGCCCATCCTCACTGCTCCAGCGCGGCGCAAAAAGGTTCACTTGAACTGCTGTGCTTACGGATGTGCTTTTGCCTTGAAGCAAACCAGAAGCATTCCCCCAGTCAAGCCCAGCCAAGGAGAGATGAAGGCTGCTCTTCGTTAACACCTTGAAGTGTCGTTTGCAGTTTCCAGCTCGCATCCTCTGCCATACTGCAGCCACCTCGCTGAGCACTGTTTGGCTTGAATGTAGATGGAGTGTGCTAGCAAGTGTGTCAAGAGCTGGCTGGTGGTCAGGATTCAGTCCTGACGTACCCCACACCCACCATAAATCTTTGTTTCTCTCATGGCAGCGCACAGCAGGATAACTGCTTCAGCCTGCAGAGCTGGCAGACAGCGGATGTAGATGTTTCTTGTCTTGCAAATGTCAAACGTTCAAAAATTGTGGCTTCAAAAATTATGAGACTGGCTTTAAAATCTTGAATTCTTAAAATTAAGAATGTGGAAATCCCTTTAATTTTGCTTTCTGTTTTTCTCAGCCTCTTCTGAGCCTGTCAGCACCTAAAATCACATTTTGCACCTTTTCTTTGCGTCTCTGAGCAGACAAAAATAACTTAAAAGACAAAAACTCACATTGTGACCTGAGCAGCCCTTTTCAGAAGGAGAAGCTTTACAGAAAAACATCACGTCATGGAGCTCACAAGGAACTCTTCAGGGTTGACAACACTGGATTTGATAAAGGCAAGGACTGAGTTTGGCCGCAGTTTGCACAGCTGCAAGGAGGATCTAGTTTGGATTACAGGATTCTTGCTGAAGGCAGATACGTATGGAGTGAAAAAAAAACAGGTGTACGTTACCTGAAAAGAGAAAAAGAAAGTGAAGAGCTCAGAGGTGGCCACAGTTGTTGGCTTGTGCAGTGCAGCACATGCATTTTCAGTCCCATGCCAGGGAAATTGCTGCAAGGCTGTGAAGTTGCCCCTCCAGCGCAGAACTCGCCCACTCCCATAAAACGTTACTGGGTCTCAGGCTGTGTTTTGGAGGACTGGCAACTGGATTATCACTTGGTGCCCTGATCGGTTCTGAACTACAGAATGCAGTGCCACTGCATTCAGTTAATTTCTAACTGATACACCACCACATTTAATGCAGAAAAGCTTTTAAAGTTAAGCAGATTTTTTTAACATGTTATATAGGATCCATTCTAATAACTTGAAATTGTTTTAAAGAATGGTATATACTGCTATTTCTGCCTAGTTGAGAATTTTCTCATATTTTAAACTGTTTAATGAGATTGTTAAACTGACAGATCCTTGTTAGTTTTAAAATATGTATCTAAATAAATTAATAGCTTAAAGATTTTTTAATCCATTTTAATTAAGTGTAATTTGACTTAAGCACATTGTAGTTTCCCTTATGATATCAAGACTCTCAGATATATTCTAATATACTTCTGCTTGATGTTCGCTTGTTAGTTTGTTAAAAAAAATCAACTACGAGAATCTTTTTGTCATACAGGTACAGAAATAATACAGCAATCGTTAGATATCGAACATCAGTACTCCTTTTTTCAAAAACTCCCCCCCTTAGACTTAGTCATATAAAACACCATCGTAATTTTCAACATTGCTACTGCCTGTTTAGGTATGACATCAAAATATACAACATCATATGATGTTCCAAATATTATTATGACCTTGATGGAGTCTTTTCTAACATCAGGGACAGTGGCTTCATAATTTAATTCAAGTATATGCACTCATAAGCATTTTCTTACTGTAAAAACTAAGAGATTTGACTTCAAGGGACAAACGGATTGAGATAGGTCATTATCAGTAGTCTATTCTCTACACATAAACTTTCACTGAAATGTCATGTCAGTTAAATTATGCATGTTTTATGGTGCTTGCTAACATCAGGAAAAATTTTGCATTTCCTTTTAGCCTCTATTTGGTAACTTCAGTCTTAATTACACTGTCACTAATTTTCCCTCTGTCAATCAGCATGCTAATGTTACACTGTTTTATATACAGACTCTTATTTCTGGAGTATTTTGAAAAAAAAAATGCGTGGGACTCATCTCAGTTAACTTTACCCTTGCAAAACATTTACACTGCCAAGCTGACTGCTTTGCCTGTGTAGTACAGAGCGAGCGCCAAATAGTGGGGGTGGGACACCCACACACCTCTCGTGGCTGCTCCTGCTGCTTCTGTCAGACACTCAGGCGAGCGTGGGGCAAATTCTTCTCCCATCATTGACTGGCTGTAGGTAACGTGACATTTATCGTGGGTTTGCTTGCCTAAACAGTGGTGTCTAGTGCCTTTAAAGATGTCCTGGAAATCTTAAGGGTATCTGAAAAGGCACTAGCCACCTAAGCATCGATAACCGAGTCTTATCCTCAGGTGAGGTAAGTGACCCTGTACCCCGTTCCGCACAACCGGAGCGGCTCCCCTACGTGTTGTTTGAGGCTTAAGAAGAGGTTTTGTGCACACTGGAACTGCATCTCTGTGTGCAACTTCAGTCACCCCAGGCCTGTGAGATGCATCCCACTGTGGTGGCAGGACCCACACAGTGCCAGCAGGCGAATGCTTCTTCTCTTCCTCCCTTTTCCCCAGGGAAAAGATCAGATCCGTGTTTCTGGGTTGGGAAGCTCACTCAGGTGACCCCTATGCAGGTTTTAGTGGTCTTGGAGGAGCGAGGCTGTATCCTATCCATGCGTTAGAGCTCAGGGCTCTTCCAAGCACACTCAGCCCGTTCCCATGTCATAGGCAAGATCTGCATATCCACGCAGAAACAGAACAGTTCAACCACCAAGCAGGACAGCGCAGTCTCCCTCGTCCCCATTCTCTGTCAGGAGATGACTGCTTCACGATGCCGGCACGCAGAAAGCAGGGTTCACCTTTTAGCAGTTCACCTTTCCTTGCCTGCAAAGCAGAGAAGCTGAGCAGATTTTGTTTCTGGCTCGCAAAGAGAACGATGATGATCTCTTAAGAGAGAAGTCACCATGACACGTATGTCTTTCCATGTCAACAAGGTGTCAGCTCTTCTGCTCCTGAGCGAGCTGCTGCCTGGGTTTTCTCTCAGCTGTGTTTCGGACTGAGCAGTTTGTCTGCCTTTCCCTTTTACTGTTAGCAAAAGTCTGGATCCCAGGAAAGGCTGAAAATCCTAGCCCTGACTCTGACAAAAAGACAAAGGTAATTTTGCTATCTGGATGTCTATGATTCTCAGTGAATTCTCTTAAATCCTTATACTTTAAAATCCTGAGAGCTGTTCTCAGGGAGGCGCAGACATCTGGTTTATCTCAGCCTCAGGACGTCTGGGTTCCCGTAACAAGTGAGATTTTGTGGGAATCCTTCTCTGCCTCGGCAGTCAGACAGCGAGTGGGCTGTACGTCATGAGCAGTCCTGGGTCAGGCTGGCTCGCCCGCCCTTCCTTCTCCTGTTTCCTTCTTTTCCACAGGAGAAATTATTTGTGTGTATTCTTTATGCTGCTGTCTTTCTGTAATCACATATTTTTCAGAGGAAAGTCAGTCTCTCTCTTTTCACTGGAAATCCAATGAGATATATCCCTAAATGTAAAATCAAATCGGATTTCTTGTTAATGGAAGGTGGGCTTTGAGTTGTATTTCCTGATGGGTTTGTGTTTCAACTTCTGCTGGCCTCCAGTTCTTCCCATCCAGAACTGAAAATACAATATTGTACATCACTGGGAAGGAACTGGGAGCTCTGTCTCTGCCTCAGGAAGCAAGTTATTTCATTTTCTAAGTATTTCAGATGTCCTAAACAGAATATATCATAGGGTGAGAAGTAGAAAATGTCTCCCAAATAACACGAATTAGGTAAAAAGAGTGATCTGTGCCTCTTGTATTTGTGAAATTGGCTTGCATCTCCATAAAGATTAATGTAAATGGTAATCCTTTCTCTGAAAGGCTCAGTATGATCAGGCCTGTTGGTGTTAGCCGTCTTCCTTCAGCATGTTTCTGATCAAGAACTTACACACAATAAATAGTAAACAGTAATTTAGCAGCTTGGTGTTTTGTGAAGCTGTGCAACTGATTTATTTGCAAAGGAAGCAGTATGCCTGTTTCTCAGTGGAGGTTTCCATTGAACAAAACTCAGTTTTAAGAGGCTGTGAAACACTTTCATAAAGCCTAAATTGAACAATATTCCAGTAGAGCACATGCTTCATAAAAGTAGCTATATGGATGTAAAATCAGTTGTCAGCCAGACTGTATTCTGACTTGAAATCTTTTCTCCATGCTAGGGAAACTGGTCTAGAATAAATTATTATTATTATATGAGTGCATAAGTGATTTGGAAACCATACGCAGAGAGTAGTTTTCAATAATACACCATTAAATGCAGTGCTGCAAGTGTTTTCCCTTGTTCTGGTACTATTCAGTATTCTCATTGACAGCTTGGATGAAAGGTTAGAAAGTACACTTAATAAATTCATAGAGCAGAACAAGTCCATTGGAAGCAAGGCAATTGAAAATGACCTTGATAAAGTAGCGGAGTAGCCTAGAAAATGCCAGCTTTCCACAGTTAAATCAGAGCAAATGCAGAGCTGTACAAATAGCTCGACATAATGAGCTGCACGTAAATACAGATGGGAAACGGCTGGCCAAGTAGCAGTTCTGCGGAAAAGACCCGGCGTCGTAATGACCCCAGGCTGAACACAGCATCGGTGATGTCATGCTACCGCAAACAAGGCCAGCGCTGTTGTGAAAGGGGACTATAAAGCATAAAATGTAATTATTTTGTTCTGCTCAGCACTAATAAGGCCTCAGTGGAAGAGTTTTACCCACTTGCAGGAACTGTTGGATCAGGTGGGATCCAAGAAGGGAGCAAACTGGGCTCAAAGATCTAAAACAGGTGGGCCTTCGGGGAAAGGCTGAAGGGTTGCTTAGTCTAGACGTGAGAGGAGGGAAGGAAGATGCTATAGCAGCCTTCGTATAGCAACGGGAAACTCTAAAGAGGAAGGGATTTAGCTGCCGTGCGTGCTGTCGGTACAAGAAAGCGGGGCTTAGGTCTCAACAAGGACGATTTAGTATAACTGTCAGGAAAAAAAATGTAAGTGGCAAGGAAAAGTGGAGCCCTGGAATAGGTTGTTTAGGGGAAATTCATGGAAACGTCAGCCTTGGAGATCCTTAAAAATAGGTTAGACAAACATCAACAGGGTAGGGTAGGGACGGGCGAAGCAATCTTTCAAATTACCTGCTAGCCCTGTTCCTTTAGTGATTTCTATCCATGTGAAAATGGTAAAGATAATAATTATACGTGCAAAAAGCGCTTTGGATATCTCCCCAAAATTTCAGGGAATGTAACAAAAACCTTAATATTCTGGAATTTATTGCATGACTTCTGCATTTACATTAGATTGAAGAATTATGCTTTTTCTAATTTTGCCCGTGTTGGTACCGACTGAAAATTACTCGACTCTGATGTCTTTGTGAATGGTCTTTATGAAATAAATACGTGAACGTAGTCAGATACATGTGGTAGGATACAAAGGACTCAATTCTAGCCACAAGAAATTTTGGTCTTTAGTCTATTTACAGTCCATGGAAAAAAGATGGGTACTTTTTAGAGATTACCTAAGGAGTGGGTGAATCACCTTCCAGAGGCACCTCTGTCTCTCCTACCTGTTCTGTAGCAAATATATATTGGAGGCGTGTTCTTGCTCTTTCTTTTTCGCAGTCTGTTATACTAAAAGTTGGGTTTTCTGAGAATGAGAGTGCCTGGACTTACAGAGGACTGTCTGGAAAAAATACAGTTGGCAGGAAATCAGAGTAGATAATCTAGTGGTCTTTCTCTGACCCTTGGTTCTGTGAAGCCCATTCAGTTGAGTCATTTATGAAGGATTTATAGTTGTTATGATTAATATTTATCAATACATAATGGATGTGACCAATGTATGTTAGAGATACTTCTACACCAAACTTCATAAGCCACTTATTATCTGTTGGATTGTTGGATTGTTACGCTTTAATTGTTTATTAATCCTTTAAATTGTTTACACTGCATCTCATGTACAGTGTGTGTGAGAGACAATACAGCACTTTTAGCCAGAAAATCTTCTATTAAAAATTATTTATACAGAGGTAATATTTTAATGAATATTTTAAAGTACTAAGCTACTGGACATTGAAAGGGAAAATTTATGGTATTTTTTAAATAATAGTATGTTTAATCCTGGATAATATTTTAGCAATCATGCAGTATAAGCCACTGTTCTCCCTCATAAGCATCCTGTGGCTAACAGAGAGACTGTAAACTTTAGCCAAAATCTGTTATTTATGAAGCATTTGCTATTGCCTGGTAAAAAGAAAAAAAGTCTCATTTCTGGGGGCTTTTTAAAAACTGGAATTACACTCCAGCAACCAGTGATGACTAGTTATTGTTCCTTTTGTCAACAGGCAAGATGAAGGAGGTTCTGGCAGCTTACCATGTCCCGGGCTCTGCAGAGCTAAGTGAGAAGTGCGCCCATGTTCTAGCGTGCATCACATCGCGTCTTGGGTCTGAAGTGCCAGAAGGATCCCAGCGCTGCAGACTGAGACGGCTCTGAGCACCTCAGTACTCCGTTTCTGACAGAACCCAGGGATGGCAAACTTACATACCAGTATTACCTGCCTGGGGCAGGTTTAATTTTATAAATTAAAACCATAAACTCTATGAGTTTCTAGACCATATTTGTGCTGTTGAGGATGATCTGCTCAGATGAACAGTTTTGCATCCATTGGAGACAGGTTCTTCTGCTGGACCAGAAGATGACAGTGGACTGTATATTGTAATTAATACCATTTGTAGCATCTCCTAGTGCAAATAATTGAAGAACAGGTTGCAAGAAAATCCTCTAGGGAGTAAGACATGCTTTGTTTTGATCTACAGATTTTAAAAAATGTTCTGTTTTTTTAAAAAATAACCACTTTTACATAACACTATGTGTGCAGTCTATGTGCAGCTCTTCACGGTGGCTATCTATGAAATTCCAGAGACAATGAATTCCTTGTGAGATACCTGAACCTTTTTAGATTTATGATGAGTCCTTAAATTATGAGAGTGTCGTGAAAAACTAGAAGGGAAAAGTTCCAGGGCTTTTCTTTGACTAGATGTCTCCAATTACTCCCTGTTAGTATCCTGAAAGGAGGAGGAAAGGGCAGGAAGCAGACATGAAATACAAAAAATATACATTGCATTTCTTTTTTGGCACACACACCTCTCTGAATGTGTGTTTGATCTAATAGCCAAAGGGAGAGAAACAGCAAGTGATCTGAGCCCTCACATGAAAGGTCTGCGTTTTCGGGCAGTTATTTGCTAATTTTGTCTCTTGAATAGCTATAGAAAAGAAGGAATATGTATATGCCCCACCATATGTGAAAAGGACATACCTGCCATTCCTTTATTTATTTTTACTCTTTCAAAAATTAAAGTGCCAGTTATTTGGAATGCTGTAGTCTGTGGTCTCTTTACATTTGTTTAGTGAGATCCTTTCAGCAAGATCGTTCCCATTACGGTGTAACTGCATGGTGACCACAGCTTTGGGCCTGTATAATAAAGATCTAAAGTCAAAATTTCATTTCTCATCATTTTCTCTACGTTTATGTTGTATCTGCAAGTCTTTCTGCTTATTGCTGATCACCATTTAGAAGAAGATTTGGCCAAAAAAAAAGTTAAGACAGAAAGGTATTTATGGTTAGACCCTGTTCTCCTTTGTATAATTGTTCAGAACAGGTTAAAGGGCAGAGTGATACAAAATGTTAGCAAAGCAACAGCGATGCTTAAATTCAGTCTGCGAATGAGGCCCCAGGGCAAAGAGGAGAACAGGCTCCTCCCATCCTGGATTTGTGGCTGTGCTAAAGTATTTGACATCTGGTCTCTATTAATTAGTAATCCTGGAAAGGTAGGGGAGGAAGAAGCTGCAGAACAGCTAAGTCTAAGCCAGCTTTGATTTACTCTGTGTGTGATATATTGTGCTAGGCATATATACATCAGAGTTTAAAAGTCAATTAGACTCTTTTTCCTTCCTCCTTCTTATTTTCTTCTTTGAAGACAAAAAAAAAAACCCCATAAAGCTATTAAATTTGTGTGAGCAAAGACTGGACATGGCATTTCAAAAAATAACGTGGTCTTGACAAGGCTACCCTAGCCATGCTGCATCCCCTGACACCATGGTTAGCTTCCAGCAAACACCTGAGGTCTTGTCAACAGAGAAGAACTTTGAAACCTCATAGTCAGGTATCACCATTATCCTGCGTCTTGCGCAGTCGCATATGGATGGCAGAGTGCTCACCATAGCAGTGCATTTCAGCGTAAATGGGGTCAGACAACAGCAGCTGGGGGCAGCTTCCTGATCAGTTTAAGCCAGTCCAAGGCTGTGCTCCTGCTCGCAGAGGGCAGTCCCGTCTTCCCCCTTTGCCCTGCTCATTCCTTCCCATTACTTCCTCCGAAGAGTTGCACACCTATGAGGCTTCTTGGTCTGATTGAAAATATTTCTGTGTAAGAGTTTGTCTCTTATGCCAGCCCTGCCACCAGGAAGAAGATGGGAATAAACACTTTTTTATCATCAGTTTAGTTTTAGGTCGGCTTACGCTGATGGAGGAACCATGCCTTCAGGTCCCTCTAACTGCCAGTTAACTAATCTTACAACCTAAACTTTCTATTTCAGCACTTTGATTTCTTATGGCTAAGAAGTATTCCTTGATTCAGTGACGCTGCAGAGAAAATAAAGCACTGGAAATGATCTAAATCCATAGGAATAATAATTTAAAAACCCCGACCTTTAAAACTACCTGTGCAGTGGCAGTATTTGAAGTACAAGAAAAATACATTGTGGTCAAAGGAACACATTCTTGACATTCAAATTATTCTGGAGACCAAAGCATTTTCAGAAGAGAACAGAAGTAAAAGCCGCATGCAGTAGCAATACCAGGGGGTGTGAGGCTCCTGTGCTAGCAGCTCTTCCGCTGTTCATGAGATCTGTGCTCGGTACGTGGCCAGCTGGACCTACTAGAACTGTAAATGCTTGAGCTTGACCATGGCAACGTTTGAATTTGAACATCAAATTTGATTTGCCGCAAGAGCAGGGCCTGTTTTAGAGAAACAGCTTTTTGTCTGTGCCTTACCGGTGGCTGCCAGAAGCTTGACCGTCCTGTCAGGTGAACTTTTCTAGCGAGACATGCGACTGTTGCCCATCTGTTGAAGGAGTGAATAAAAACCAAAACACAACAAAACAGGCAAACCTCCGGGCACTCCGGTAGGAGCAGAGGTTGGAGCTTTTTGTTCTTCGGATGAATCTCCCTTTGAGAAGCCTTCCCATGCTTTCCATCGGCATCTGGACAAGCCCTCCTTTGTGAAGGGACATGAATATGGAGAGACCTGCAGTGCATCCTTCTCTTCAGTCAGCTTCAAAAGAAAGTTTCAAAAGTCATTGTTTTCTGGCAGTTTTAAACATCTGAATCGGGGTAGCGCTGGCTTTGCAAACAGTATTAGCTGACTTTGATGACTCGGAGCAATTCAATATTTGCACAATTAGAACAAATACTTAATGTGGACTATGTGGCTTAGCAGGCAAGAGTGTTGGTTTTGCTGACTGAATTGAATATGTGAGCATGTAGTTCACATTCAAATAAGATGGTCTTAAGTCATTTCCTTAGCAGACAAGAATCCATTCCAAGAATAAGAACATCTGTTCAGGGCCCAGACCTGAAATAAATAGTAAGTTTAGAGACAGGTCTTTTGTCCAGTGTGGTTTGGGTGTTAGACATCTAAGAAACAGTTGACTCTTCAGGTCACAGCTGGGATTTTGGTGACAAAGTATGAACATGTCTCTGCTACAGCTGACCACACCGAATCTTACCCGCAACTTCAGTTCTGTTCCTGCTGCCAGTCTGCATTGCTGTGAGCGCATGGGCTTTTGCAAATACCAGCTTGCTTTAGATTGCTTACGGTTACCTTCCCTTGTTTTTTAACTCTGAGTGTGTGTGTGTGTACCTGCTGCTTCTGTTTAATCCTGTTCATACAAGGGAAACCCCAACAGCTGGCTATCAAATTTTCATGTAGTTGTTAGTTGTTAGTGAAAAAAAAGCCCAAGATTTTTAGAAAATACAACCATATTTCATAAGCAAATATCTATCTTACTTTTAAAATTCTCAGTTGCAACCTTCATTTAGAAATCTCCAAATACTCGTCAAATACTAAACAAAGGAGTCTCACAGAAGTTTCTAGGCAGCATACGTTTCATTCTAATGTATAGGTAGATAAGCTAAATCACTAGAGAGCTAAGTACCTTCACTCATATTTCACAAGAAGTTGCTGCTCTGTGATCAACAATAAACAAGACCAATTATAACCTTGTAAGGAAGCAAACATCTTAAAAAGTTATTAGCATGGTTTTTCTCATGCCCTGTTGTGTTTTCCTTCTATGCAAAGAGAGCCCCTCTGTCAGCAGCTTCACTTCATGTCAGCTTCTGCAGGAGCTCTGTACCTGTTCCCTCTCCATTTTGCAAGAAATAATTAGGTTGTATTACTCCATATGATGGAGTAATGGTACTCAACTGCCTCCTGGGAATCGTTGTGAAGGGTCATCTTTGTACTTTGTGTTGCATCAGTTCTTGGCCAATTTCAAGGCTGTCTTCTTCTCTGGTTTGGCTGGCACTTTTGCCTCCTAATGATAAATGATGCTCTTGGGGTCGTGTCTGGTTTTGAAGTTAGTCTTTGCTGATAAAGTCCGAGGGAGAGAGCACGCTCCTGGCTACATCATAAAAAAGAGGAGTTTCTGTGGTGTGTCGCTGGGCTCTCCACAGGGCCGTTCGTAGGTGGTGATGTGCACCCACTCCAGGTGTCAGATAATGAGGTGCAGAGTTAATGAAATACTCAGTTATGAGTTTATTTCCCAGATGTTGTCACTGTTTTCTTAAACCCCAGGGCAGAGCTGGAAGTCGAAGCGATGGGCAGAATTAACAGCACTCATCAAGGCCGATAGCAAACCAGACTGGGAAAACCTGGTCCATACGAAGAACTTCACATGCGATTACTTAGGTTGAAAAAGGAAAGGCATCCAGGCACTTTCTTGCAAACTTAAACAGTGAACCAGTGAAGTCAGAAAATCAGCGAAGCAGCACTGAAAATGGAGAACGTGCTGTTCATGCCAGTTCTGCTTTTCACCAAGGCTCCCAATTGCCAGCCAGAGCTTTAAAAGACTATACCTTTTTATTGCTAGCACTAAAAACACACAGGGAACAGCTTGATCAACTTGAAAAGACAAAAGTGTTAAAAAATGCTGCCACCTTCCTGCTTACAGGGAAACAGGTAGATTCAGCATTAACTCGAACAGCTGGATTAAATATTCCGGAATTGAGAAGCAGGAGGCAGCAGTCGCCGCTGGCTGTGTGAGCCCTGCGCTGCACACCCGTCCCACAGCCAGAGCTGCTGCGAGGCAGAAGGCACTGCCCACCCATGGCCCCGCGAGGCACATTTCGTGGCAGACGAGCTTTGGCAGGAGAGGGAAAGCTTTTCCTGGCTCGTCGTTACTCCTGGGGACAGCACAGCCATCGTAGTGCTAGCAGGCGATGAATGGGAACTGAACTGGAGGTAGATGAGGATGACCCCAAGCTCTCTGTCCATCTAATCCCAGACACCTTTCACAGCTACCACCCTCCGTTTGCTCCGGGGTTCACTTAGTGTGTAGGCACCAGAGAGTTCACGCTCTGTCTCCATGGGAAGCTGGACCTATGGAGCTCTAACCATCAGTGGATGTCAGAAAAACAGCAATTTCAGCTGTACCTGTGGTAGTCAGCCACACAATGATGTTTCCCTTAAAATCCCAAACATGTAAGTTCATACTGATTGAAATAAAGCCCCTGACTCTCATTTAGGCACAAAGCTTCTGATTAAATCCCATTAAACTGGAAAATGACAAATTAAATATCTGAAACTGCATTACCTACCACCTTCAGTAAAATCCTGGAAGCTAGCAAAAAGCGGAAAAGTGTTTACTTGTTTGTGAACAAGATGTTTTGTTTCAAAAAATAGCCTAAAACATGTGAGATCCAGATCAGCTTCTTACCCCAAAAATACTATGAAACATTTCTGTCAGCCTTGCTTTTGCTGCGACACGGAAGTGTCCTGTGTGACACAGATTTGGATGGTTTCAGGAATTACCCTCCCAACACCCTTATTTATAGCAGATTTTATCAGGTGGGTTTCTAATCGATAACCCTCACAAGGCCCAGAACAGGATCTGCTGTTTGGTTTATTTTAATTTTGTTAGTACTGTTTGTTAGCAAAAGAACAGCAAAATAAAAGTCAGAATGTAACAGTGAACCTCCAGATAAGCTGAGGCAGAGACCTTCATGGTGTCCAGCTGGGAGACCCCATCTGATGCCACATGTCCCCCTCACTCCCCAGCAACTGGTTAGTGCCATTCTGAAGTTTCTCTGACGAAAGCCCTGCCCTGCACAAATTCATGCTGCCTGGCCGATGCGAGGTGCCAAGCACCTTGGCTTGCTTTGGTTCAGGTGAGAACTGAAGCCCCTGCAGACCTTGAGGAACAGGCTTGCTGAAGAAGCCAAGCCGTAAGCTGGCGGAGACAGGACATGTTGTTGACATTCAGTGGAAGAGCTCCTTGGCATGGCAGGGGAAGCAGGAACGGCCTCCAGCACAAGTAAAGCCATCCCTGCAGAGTTTGAACAATTATTGTCATCTGTATCTGGATGAGACTCAAAGGGAATAAAACATCTGAGGGTTTTTTTTCTTTTTTAGAGTGTGTATTCTGTACACCAGCCAGTGCTTTTTCCGTGGGCGTTCTCACAGCCTCCCTGTGTTCAACACAGTGACAGAGTAAGAGAAAGGCTTGTTAGCATAGCTTTGAAATTATCATCTCTTCACTCAATGTTGTAGCTTAACTTCACATAACTGATTACAAATACTGTCACAATAAGAAGAGCATGGCAGCTGCTAAGGTTAAGCTCCAGAGGGAAGGATATCCATTCCTATTCCAGCTGCCTTCTCAGGCAGTTTTACAATTGACGTCTGCCGGGAATACTGGAGCAGTGATTCATCATTAAGGGCAAACCATCCATCTTGTATCAGGTTTGCCCGGCAATGTTTTGGTAGCAGGGGTCCTACACGGGTGGTTTCTGTGGGAAGCTGCCAGAAGCTTCCCCCATGTCCCATAGAGCCAATGCCAGCCAGCTCCAATATGGACCCATCGCTGGCCAAGGCCAAGCCTATCAGCCACAGTGGTAGCCCCTCTGGGATAACATCGTTAGGGAGGGGGAAAAAAAACTGCTGGGAAAAAAACAGCAGCAGAGAGAGAAGTGAGGATGTGTGAAAGAAACAGCGCTCCAGACACCAAGGCCAGTGAAGAAGGAGGGGGAGGAGGTGCTCCAGGCGCCGGAGCAGAGATTCCCCTGCAGCCCGTGGTGCAGCCCATGGTCCCAGACAGCTGTCCCCCTGTAGCCCATGGAGGCCCACTGAGGAGCAGAGATCCACCTGCAGCCCGTGGAGGACCCCATGCTGGGGCAAGTGGATGCCCAAAGGAGGCTGTGACCCTGTGGGAAGTTCGTGCTGGAGCAGGCTCCTGGCAGGAGCTGCAGCCCCGTGGGGAGAGAAGCCCAGGCTGGAGCAGGTTTGCTGTCAGGGATTGTGACCCCTTGGGGGACCCACGCTGGAGCAGTCTGTTCCTGAGGGACTGCAGCCCGTGAAAGGGACCCACGCTGGAGCAATAAATGAAAAACTGTAGCCCATGGGAAGGACTTGCGCTGGAGCAGTTCATGGAGCACTGTCTGCCATGGGAGGGACCCCACACTGCAGCAGGGAAGAGTGTGAGGAGTCTCCAACACCCGCTCCCCATTCCACTGCACCACTGGAGGGGAAGAGATACAAAATTCAGCAGTGAAGTTAAGCCCAGGAAGAAGGAAGGGGTGTGAGGAAGGTATTTCTAAGATTTGGTTTTATTTCTCATTATCCTACTCTGATTTGATTGGTGATAAATTAAACTAATTTCCCAAAGTCGAGTTTGTTTTGCCTGAGACGGTAGTTGGTGAACGATCTCTCCCTGTCCTTATCTCGACCCCTGAACCTTATGTTGTATTTTCTCTCCCCTGTCCAGCTGAGGAGGGGGAATGATAGAGCGGCTTTGGTGGGCACCTGGGGTCCAGCCAGGGTCAACCCACCACACATCTCCAGGCCAGAACATTAGATTTCCCAAATGTCACAGTTTCTAAAATATCATCTGTTACGAGGCTCCATTCTTTGTGCTGTCATTGCTCTTTTGTATGTTTGTTTTTAAGATCTCCCAAGTCAGAGATAGTGATTTTTTTTTCTCTTGTTCATAGGCATAAACAGGTATTAGGTGATGAATCAAAGCGCTCTTATAAAGCATCGTGTGCCGTGACAGAGGCAATCAATAGGAGAACCTATACATAGCAAATTAGTTCTGTAATGATTTCTTTTCCAGGTCCTAGGCCCTTCTTGTATGTAATCACTTCCCGTAATAGTACAGAGTGTGTGCCTACACTGCTTTGTAGGATGTACTCGTGCTAAGCATTACAGACTGAATTCCTGTAACTCAATGGCCTCTTGAAGACCACGGCAAAACTTGCACAAACTTCCGTGGGACCAACGCTTGGTTCGGGATGGTAAATATCTGTCAGTGCACACAGAAAATCATGTCTCCGTCGTGATGACAACCCTGTGTTCACTGAACTTGCTGTGAGCCAGTGTAGACGTAGAAATTCAAAGGAGAAAAGCGTCTCCTGGGTGCTGAACCCCAGCCCCCTGTTATCAGAGGCGGCCACGTTCTGGGAGTCTGTTCAGTCACGGAGCAGGTTCTTTCCCCAGGGAAGTCAACAGGAATCGATTAGTCCTAAATATCCCAGGCTAGCAGCAGCTGAACCCAAAAGAAACAAGAAGCAAGCATAGAAATGCAGAATGGCACAGAGCATTTTTCTTAAATAATAGTATTTCTGATCTTTCAAAAACCCAGAAAGAAAACTCTGTTACCATCTTAAATAAGTTTCTGTCTGTTCCAGGGGCACACTAGGCTTCAAGGCCAAATGAGAGCTCTCTTGTCCCTAAGATTCCTGGTCTTTAGTCAAGAACACTGAAAAATAATGGAAACACATGAAGACCAGTTGAAAGATGAAACCTCTTTAGCAGCGGTAGCACTTCAAATGGTGAATGCTGCCATTCAGGTTTGGAAAGGCAACTTCAAAGCCAGTGACATGTTTACTTGGCTTGGTCGCTTATAGGTTATTCCTCCTGTCCTTGCTGTGTTTCTGTTTGTGCAGAGGGAAGGTAAAACCATGCTCTGAGTCATGGCTGTGCAATGAAGTTGAAGTTAATGACCAGTTTTGCTTCATTAAAACTATGATGAGCGTTGCCAGTCTGGGAAATGTTGGTCACTGCTCTGTGGCAAAGCTGTGTACGTCCTTTCGGGGAGACTGGCAGCAGCAGAGGCTGTGTGAGTGTGTGGCCACCTCTGATCTTTTGATGCATGCCCCCAGCCAAAGAGCTGCCACATTCCAGGGTGAATCAGGGAGGAACATCTGAGGTCAGAGCTCCAGCAGCACAGCAAAGCCATCTGATGTCGACAGCTACCGACCTGCTGCGTCTGGGAAGTGTGGGTCATATAACTTTCAAACCTAGATGAATAGAGCCTTGTAATAAAGCTTAACCTAAAAGGGGGCCTACAGGAAAGACGGGGAAAAACTCTTCAGTAGGGCCTGTTGTGACAGGACAAGGGGCAATGGTTTCAAAATAGAGGGAGGTAGATTTAGATTAGATATAAGGAAGAAATTTTTTACCATGAGCGTGGTGGAACACTGGAACAGGTTGCCCAGAGGTGATGGATTCCCCATCCCTGGAAATATTCAAGGCCAGGCTGGACGGGGCTCTGAGCAACCTGATCTGGTTGGAGATGTCCCTGCTTCTTACAGGGGGGTTGGACTAGATGACCTTTGAAGGTCCCTTCCAACCCAAACCATTCTATGACTCTATGATTCTATGATTCAGTCTTAGGCTTTTCGCATTATTAAATTATATAAAAAATACAGATTCTTTGCCATTGTCTTTGCTACCACATGCCCAGTTATGCATAATTCTGGTCAGCCTCGCTCTTTTTGTTTGTCTTAAAAAGTCCAGGTTGTTAGGACCCGTTTCGTATTTATTTCAGAACATCTTTTTAAGTACCACATGTGCTCTCAGCCTGCTTTTCAATGGCAGCTCTACATTCTTACGCGTGAGGACTGTCACTTAGGTGGGTTTAAGAGCAGTGCTCTGCCATCCTTTGACAATTTGCATCCGCGGGGTCTTTCCAGGGCAGATTGTGCCCCTATCTCGGGTCAGGGGCAGGGTGACGGAGGGCATCTTCCTCTCCCAGCTGCAGTACTTGCCACCCTCTCCACGGCGGCCCACGAGCAGGGGTGGCGGGTCCCCTCAGCTGGGCCCGGGAGCGAGCGGCACGTCCTGATGGGCTTGCCAAGAGTTGAGAGGGCTGAAGCAGAAACCCAGGGCTGGGTTGTGGCCGCTGCAGACTCCAGACGGGAGGGATCTTTGGCAGCATTCCTGGGTCTCCGCGTGAAGGCGAAGGGAGCCAGTTACTAGCTCAATGAAATTATATATTCGGTCAAAGTTTAGACAAGACAGAGTAACTGATTGCATTCCTTGGGAGACTTGAATAAAAACACCTCTCAAAAGAGCTCTTACTCAACAGCAAGGGCTCTTTGCCCAAGTACATTTTCCTTCTGGCTGATGTAAATCTAGTGTGGTTTTTTTTCCTCCCCGGCACACTGCTAAATCTTCCCCCCCCTCGCCCCCTTTATTTTTTCCTGGCTCACGTTCCCGTATCTGCGGAGTGGCGGGGGGTGTCCAGCCCCACTTTGGGGTCGCTCCCCCAAAATCACTGAACGGTGGAGGAGGCCTGGGGGGGATGAGGGACGGGGTAGCAAAAGGTTGAAAATCTCCGGCAGCTGTTGGCGGTTTTTCCCCGCAGGTACCGCGGGAGGGAGCCCGTGGCCAGCCCGCAGCCGCCCGGGACCGGGTGACCGGGGGATGTCAGGGGATGCTCAGGGGACTGGGGGAGGGTGGAGAGGGGGGCTTGTAAGCCATTGTTCTCGGTCATTTCTGTCCGTCCTCGCAGAGCTGTGGTCTCCCACGTAAAACTATTTCAAATCCAAGAGGATGCAAGAAACGATCGGGGGGAGGTGGGTGTTTCTAACCACTTTAGCACTTCAGAGGGCTGGGGGTTGGAAGCAGGTTCCTGCTCCAGTCCGATCATCACTTTCCCCAGTTGTGTGAGGAAGCCTTTCACACAGCAACAGGGAGACAAAAACAAAAATAAAAACCGAAGAAATAAACAAAAAAAAAAGTAATTTTCTGCTGGCTTCACATTTTACAGCCCATTCTATCATTACTTCCATGGGAAATGGAAGGGGAATGGATGGAGAGTAGCCCTGAGGAGAAGGACTTGGCTGTGTTGGTGGACAAGTAGCTCAAAATGAGCTGGCAATGTGCGCTTGCAGCCCAGAAAGCCAACCGCATCCTGGGCTGCATCAAAAGGAGTGTGGCCAGCAGGTCGAGGGAGGTGATTCTGCCCCTCTACTCCACTCTTGTGAGACCCCACTTGGAGTACTGCATCCAGCTCTGGAGCCCCCAGTATAAGAAGGACATGGACCTGTTGGAGCAGGTCCAGAGGAAGCCACAAAGATGATCAGAGGGCTGGAGGACAGGCTTCTCTGAGGACAGACTGAAAGAGCTGGGGCTGTTCAGCCTGGAGAACAGAAGGCTCCAGGGAGACCTGATAGTGGCCTTCCAGTACCTAAAGGGGGCCTACAGGAAAGACAGGGAGAAACTCTTCAGTAAGGCCTATTGCAATAGGATGAGGGGAAATGGTTTTAAAGTAGAGGGAGGTAATTTCAGACTGGATATAAGGAAGAAATTTTTTACACTGAGGGTGGTGGAAGACTGGAACAGGTTGCCCAGAGAGGTGGTGGATGCCCCATCCCTGGAAACATTCAAGGCCAGGTTGGATGAGCAACCTGATCTGGTTGGAGATGTCCCTGCTCCTTGCAGGGGGATTGGACTAGATGGCCTTTAAAGGTCCCTTCCAACCCAAACTATTCTATGAGTTTATGATTCTACGATTCTATGAAATTACATATTCTCCTGCAATGACCATTATCAGGTTTATTTCAGAAATTTTCTACATTCCTCAAGCTTTGGCTGCAGTCAGGCCCATCTGCGGGCTGTCCAGCAGAAAACAAACACCCTCCCGTGTCTCTGCACACTGAAGCTGGGTCTGGGGATTAGCAGCTAACTAAGAGATTAGCTTTTATGTCCGGGCACTGGTGCATTCACAGCACTTGCTGCTTGAACCAGCCAGCGTAGCTGGCCGTGGAGGAATGGTTCAACACAGAGGCCAAGCCAAGAAGCAGGTGAACTAGCCCCCAGCTTTCCGTATCCATACCTGGGAGCCCTGTCTCAGCTGTCTTCAAGCTCTGTCTCTGCTTCAGCAGTCAAACCTGATGAGGGAGCTTACTGGTGTAAGCAGGGTAGCAACGGTGCTTTCCAGCAGGACAGCTTAGCCCAAGCAGAGCCATGCACCAGCACAGCTGCTACCGTTTCTGCTGCCTCTGAACAGCACGGTCAGAATGGACTTGGCATCGTGCTGTGCAGATGTAGCTTGGCAGAAGAGCCTGTTTTCACCAGATCTTCAAATGTCAAGAAACTGAAATGCAGCTGGCCAATAAAGAGGTGAAATGACCTTTGTAAAGGAAGACTGAGAAGGGATGTGAAGCCAAATCCTTCGCCCATCAGCTGCAGTGGTTGCAGAGCATATGAACACTTACAGAGCATTTGAGAATGAGCAAGGATATCCCCTGAAGCGAGGGCTATGGATGACAATAGCTAGAGAGCTATTGTCTTCTTGCTGTCTGTGTGAAGAGTCAGAGGTGGGGAAATGGGGGGCGAGTGACTGTACGTGGCTGTTTGCGCTGCCCAAAAGAGCCTGAAGACCTTCATCCTTGGACAAGTAGAAGTCAGTGTGAATATTCAAACTGGGCAGGCTGTAACGCGAGCGGTGAAAGAAAGTGCTGCAGTTCGGCAGAGGCTGAGGAATGCAGGTCCCTGGCACACTGAATAGCAACTATCTGTGTTTTCAGGCAAGGTTCAGTCGAAAGATGGATTGAAATAACAGACCATCCAATTTGATTGCAGCAGGAGATGAGAGAGACACAGAAAAGCAGACAAGGAGATCTATTATGACTCAGCCAGAATAGAAGGAAATACTGAGACCTTCTCCGTCAGGTGGGTGTTTCTTGTCCCAGAGAGAAAGCCTCTACCTTTGGCCTTAAACCTGGGAGACCCAGAAACATCAAGCTGCTGAAGCCAAAGCGGCAAAGCCTCGGTCACAGAGCCAGCAGAAATGCCCAGCTGGAGCAAGGGTGGCAGCCAGGATAGTAATACTCATTCACTTGGACAGATTTGTCTCTTCTTCCATTTAATCGGTGGCTCTGTCTGCTTCGCTTTTCATTCCTCGGTAGCTGCTGGACTCACTTTCCATGCCAGGCAGCCAGGGGCAGGCAGAGGAGCGAGAAATACAGTCGCCTCCTTTGTGCCCTAGCAAAAGGCCTTGCCTTGTCTTGTGTTCCTTCCTTTCTGCCCTCTTCCACACACTTCTTCTTTTTCCGGTCTGTTGTACCACCTCCTTCTGCCCTACTCCTGCTCCTCCATCATTATACTAGTTTCTCCCATTTAAAGCATTTCAATTTAAATTGGCCTTCTCTTCTCTCCAGAAACAGCTTTTCTCAGTCCCTTCCTTTGTGGGCCTGCGGGTCAACTCCAAGACGGACTCAGGAGTATGAACCCTTTGGTTGCTTTCTGTGGCTCTTGCACAAAAAGACAGCTTTCAGTGTACACCTGTATTGTGCTCAGTGGGAAAAACTTCATGATCAGTGAAAACACAGCCCCTGTGCCTGCCAGGCCAGCTCTGTGGCTTTTATGGTGTGTCATAGTGGAGGGATGGCTGCAAGCAGACAGGCACAAAGGCAGGTTCAATGGATTTTCAGCTGTGAAAATGTATCAGCCGTCTCCCCCGGGCCCGGGAAGGTTGGGTACCGCCGCAGAGCAAGTTCCCTTCACGTGGGTGAAACCCTTCCAGTTCCCCCGAGCTCAGCCTGGCAATGCAGGAGCACCCTCAGGGTAAGAGTTACCTTCACCCAATCCACATCTATTTTGGCAGTCCCACCACCGCTCAGCTTTACCGAGCCGCACGTGGGCTTTCTTGAAGGCTTTGTGTAGCCAGAAGGTACCCCCAGCCCCCTTCCAGGCAGAAGGAAAGGGTTACATGCGTCATTAACAGGCTGTATTTACACAGAAAAAAAATACACCAAAACTTCTCAAAGAACGTGACGTACACACACAGGGAGGCCAGTTGCCTTTTTTAAAACACAGTGACACACTTAAAGGCTGCCAGATTCTGTAGCTCTTACATGGTATGCAGACAGTGGATTTTTTCAAACTATTCAACATTTGCCTGGGTCTGATTTTAATTAAAAACAGATTGAGAAGCTGAGGGGAAAAAAAAAAAAACAAACACCACCACCACCATAATTAGGAATTACAAAAGCCAAACACGAACCCTCTGATAATTGTCCCTGCTTGGGGTTACAGCACATGCAGAAGATGGCAAAACCGCTGTCAGTGAATCACCGCAGAGTGCATCGATCCGTTTAACTTCTCGGGAGTCGTGACATGACTCATTCTCAACCTGGAGACCAAAGGGAGGTTTTGAAGGGAAAATGGCGGATGAGGCAGGCTCCTCGCAAAAGAACGAGGACAGTTTTAATGCTAGCCATTGAGATCTGATTCATTAATGCTCCGCAACGTGATTGCAAAACATGGCCCTCCCTGTTTGGTAACATCGGGTGTTCGTGTGTAGTGGTGCAAATTGGGCTGGACATGTGGGCTGGAACTTATTTCTGTCACTGACAAGCGCTTTCTAATATTTTGATGTGTTTTCTGTACAGTTTTGAAAACCCAGTTTTGAAATCTGTGTGACTAATTAGAGTCCTAAAGCCGTTAGCTGCTGTAAAAGATATTACTCAAAAGACACCATCCTTCTTTTTCAGTGGAGATTTGTCAAGCATCGCATCTGATTCACATGGGAAAAGAAATTTTGACCATATGAGTCACTGCAGCCTTTGGATACTTAACAAAATGTATGGTGTGATGTGACGCATGACTAATGCATTTGTGTATTTAAGAATCTGTGGATGCTAATGGAAGTTACAGAGCCAGATCTAGAAAAGAAGACACTTCAGAGTATGCCGGTTCATTAATTGTCATCTACACATAATCAGCTGCTGGTTTATAGGTCTAAAAAAATTCCTTAATGCTCTATATGTTTTAGGACTGCATTTTGATAGTCCTCTACGTTAAGTCTGTGTTTAAACATCCCACTCCTTTACCGTTAACCATCTCATTGTATTTTATTTCAGTTCATTTGCAAAGCCTGAGCTCTTTCTAGTTAATACAAATTTTGTTGCTTGCTGGCAGCTTCCCTTCTCCAACCTTTCACTCCCAAATACAGTCACGAGAAACTTCAGCCTCCTTTTGTTAATAACATTTGCGAGGTGACTTTTTTTCTCCCTGGATACCTTCATTGTTCACAGGTAGTTCCTAAGTAACCCGTACGAACGCTGCAGGCGATGCATCTCTTGTTAAGACTTGTGCACTCTGGCTGTTCAGCCTTGGTGGTGTGGGACTCGGGGCCCGAACCCTCTGGTTGAAAAGGATGCTCATGAACCCATCTTCTTGAAACTTTGTAACTGAAATTCTCTTGAAACTTTTTAACTGAAACTTCTTGAAACTTTTAGTGACAAACTGGGCCTGCAATAGAATGAAAAAACGCAGAGAAAAGTACTTATATTCATTGTCCTCTTTAAGGCAGTCCTCAACAGTTTGCAAGAAATAAGTGGAATGTATTTCTTGATGAAGGCTCTTTTTTTAAATTATTTTTCACAATTATAATATTATCTATATTCCTATTCCTAATATTATAATATTATCTATATTCTTTAGAAAAAGAGGTGAACTTTAAAAAGAAAAATTTAGATAAAACTGTAACTGATGTTTTTAATAATTTAAACAAAATAATTAGTTCCAGTTTTAATTAATGCAACCATGAGCATTAGTGTTAAATAATTTCAGTCCACCCTAATTGTGGATTTCCATGGTGAGAACTCATACTAAGAATTGCTCATGTTAAACTTGGTGAAACGTTGTGAATATTTTCATTTACAGCTGGTGGCAGCCTGAAACACATCGCTATTGAATTTTCTCACTCTTTGAATCAATGTTTATCACTACTGTTTAAGACCATTTTGACACACGTGTATTTTTCAGCTCTCTGCTGTGTAACCTCTTGACTCCTTTCCTTTCCTGTCCTGCTTCTGACCATGTTTTGCACAGCCACTACCGTGATGTGTGCACACCCGTCGCATTGCTTTGGCACTGCCCTGTAAAATGAGGTGTGTGCGTGTGCAGAACAGACCAGAAATGAATTTTGAGCTCTGGGTCCAAGTCCATCTCGGTTGACATAGGTAACATTATCTTTGTGTCATCGTACTGAGCTGAAGCATCACAGCATGAAGCAGCCAGGAGAACCAAAAATACCTTCTGACTCTCTCGCAGGTCAAATACAGTGTCACCCCAGTCCTGTGCTGAATTTAAACCAGTTCCCAGTAGTGATGCCAGACAGTGACACCAGTATCTAATTCTGCATCCAACAGAGAAATTACATAACAGAAAAAGAAACTTTCAACCGCTCTGCCCCAGGACAGTACAACCAGAAAGCACTTTCGATGATCCCATTGGCTTTAGACCTGAAATGAAGGCATGAGAGCCCTCTGTCAGGTCTGCAGTACTGTGTCTGCAGCACGCGGAAGTCCCTTCTCAGCCAGTGACAGCCCCGTTAGGTGCTCGGAAAATACACGTGCTATGAGCACAGAGCTCTGTGTCAGCCCACAGTGCTGTCTTAGTACTAAACTCTCCTTGGTAACACTGCAAAAAAACTTGCTCCTTTATATTTTATTTGTCATGCTATTATAATTGTTGCTCCACAGAGTAGCACGAGGACACTGCCCTTCCTTTCCCAGAAACAGTACAGATCTATAAGTTGATGTTGCAACTGCATCTGTCATAAACGCGCTGCTTGGCGGTGTTATGAATGCCAGGTGTATTGCCATATTTTTCGCCTACAAGGCAGTGCAATTATCAAAGATTGATTTGGCGTTATTCTCTTTCCCCATGAGAGGTGGCATTCGTGCTATTCAGCACTCGTCGAGATTTCGACATCACCTTGGCTTTGACCAGCAGTTGCCCGGTGCCGCGCTTTGCAACGCTGCCGACTCCTGCGGCGGGTGTGGGAAGGCCGGCGGTGGCTGCAGGTCCTGCTGGGATCAGACTCGGTAACTGCGATGTCAACCTGCTGAACCTAATTGAAGGGGAAGGCGTGTTGATTTAGAAACAGCACAGGCAGAGTTGTGTTTTCGAAGGCACTCTTAAGCGCTCCGTCCTTCGGGAGCCAGCTGCAGAGCTGCGGTCTGGACGCAGGCCCTGGCGTACTGCAGACATTGAATAGGGATAGATTTACTCCATGCTAATATCTGTTTACCCTTGGTGAAAAGTTCCAGCTGATTTTTGCTTCTTGTTTGTTTTGTTGCGAGTGTCTTTTGGGAAAGGAAATTTATTAATGTATTCGTGATCTGGCTTTACTTGACATCTTGACCGGTGGTTTTCATTTTCTTCAAGCTGCCCCCACCTACTGTACTGTTTGAAATAAATGGAGAGAAAAAGGCAGAAGCGTGTGTTGAGAAAAGAGGGGACGAACTGTGGTTGGTTCAGTGAGGTGGCAAAGCCTGTATGAGACAAAGGGAATCTCTTTCTGCTGCGCCAGTTCTGCTGCAGCAACGCAACCGCATTTGATATCAAGAAGCCTTGCATGCAAATTGGAGCGATCAGCCTGCAGACTTTCTGGCAACAAGGGTTTCTTTTTTTTTTTTTTTTCCTGAAAGCAGTCTGGTGTCTGAGATCTGCAACCAGCTGCTGTGACAGGACTCTGTCCTGTTTCTGATGTAAAAATACACTGCTTGCCTCTCCTCTCCCAAGAGGTTCCTCTCCCCGTGAACCAGGGACAGGAGGTGGCGATGCCCCCAGCATCAGCACTGGTGGGTCACCCTGTGAGTGTCAGGGGACACTTCTTCTTCTGTGAACATTCATTTCTTTGCATTGAATGAGACTGCCAGGTAGCAGGTGAGAGGGAATGCTGTTGCAACGGTGCATTTGTGGGATTTCTCTGGGTTGTGTGTCACCTTGGTCAAAAGGAGGTCAACTTTTTGTCAAAGAACACAACCTCGTTTCACACCAGACACCTGAGTAACTACAGCAGAGGGACATGTGCTAAGCAGAGTTAAAAGTCCAGACAGGAGATCACAGTGATGAGCTTTCCATCTTGCAGAAGATAGGTTTTCCTTTCACCGTAGGCCGACCAGTTGTCACAACAGCTTGCTGCTGCTCAGGCGAAAGTATTTCAGAAAATCTTACGTCCGTACTGTGGATGGATGTAGAAGCAGGAGCACTTCCCTTGCATGTAATCCTGAAGTGTGTCACTCTGTGATGCAGAGCCACCCCATTACTCACTTTGTGAACCTTGCAAAATTTGGGACTTTTGGCGTATGACTCAGTCATCACATCTCCAAGTCTGCTCTAGCGCAGGCAGAGGGCACGTGGGAGGCTAATGGAAAACCAGAGCTTTTAATTGTCAGGGTTTGAAACGCAGAGTCGAAAGGCGCTGCCAATGGTGAAAGATTGCATTTGTGTCATCATGCCAGGACGCTGATCCATCAGTTCTGGAGCATGTGGGATACCTGTGTGACAGCTTTCACAAAGTCATACATCAAATTGCAAGCACACATGAGTGCCTTTGGAAAAACGGCTTTTGAAAAACTCATTTTCCCCTGGCTACACATTCACAGATTCTGTGAATGGATTATTGTAGATAAAAAAAATAAGGTGAAGTAGTATAAAACTGGGGAAAGTACTGCACAGCATATTGAGGGTGATGGTTTATAGTGCAGCAGGGAGACAAACATCTCTCCCCAATCTCTTCCTCTCCCATTCACTGTGATGTGGCATGCTAAAAAGCTGTGACAACCTGGTTGCTTCTAATTTTTTTTTTCAAAATAATACAACTGTACTTGTCAGGGAAAGCAAGTCAGTCAGAGCAGAGTTTTGTCAGCAGCAAATGTTACTGTTTGGGGGAAAAGATAGGATTTGTTTCTGTGTCAGGCTCTGGAGCCTTACGGGGAGAGAAAAGCAGTGTTCATTTTTGCCTTCTTCCACCTTCAACCCAAAGGGACGGTGAGGAGCATGGATAACTGTGCACATCTCAGGGCAGCCAGCTGGAGGGGATCTCGTTTGGTCCATTTTGGAAGATATAAACAGCCAAGGCAGAGGGGCAGCGTATGAACATCACACCGGTGAAATCCATGAGAATAGACAATGCCAGAAAGACCTGAGGTCATTCTGGCCAGCTTGAAGTTTGCTTGCTTCCAGCTCTTGTTTTAAGTGATGTTACTGAGAACATGGATTTAAAGCGTGTTCCAAAACCAAGGGGCATGAGCAGTAACAAAATGATATTTAGCAAGTGCACTGTGAGAAGTCCAGTGTGTAGTGAAGTTGTCTCACCACAAGACGAAAGCTAGCCACTTGCGCCTTGCTAGCCAAGAGTGAAAGGTTTCCCTCAACAAGCCCAGATATGGGTATCTGGGCCACCAAGTGTAGCCAGATATGATGCTTTGGCAGTACCAGTTTCTTACATATCATGAGCTACAAAAACTGTTCTTCAACAACAAGGACCTGGAAAGCAGATAGATGAGGGTGGACGTCTGTTTCTTACAGTACGTAAAATGTCTCTCCATAAAGCTTACAACCTCTCTTTGTTCTCCTGCCATGAGACTTTGGGAGGTTTGGGAGACCCCAGGTTGCATATGTGCTTCTGATACTGCGAATCTCAATGTGGATCTGTTCCTGATATAAGTACGATGAGTACAGAATTGATTGTTATTCTCACATCAGATACTGCAAGGTCAGTGTCTGTGAATGGGTTCATTTTCTTGCATATTCTACAGCAACACCTGGACTGTCCCGGTGATCCAGACTGAGAGAGGAGCATCAATTTGCACTTCCTGAGGATACAGCCCACCAAACAATAGGAATGTCAGTAACTGCAGAATTTTTATCAATCCAATATATAACAGAAACAGATAACTCTTTCAGATAACAGATAACTATGGGCTAAAACACTTGTATGCCTGGTCTATTATGGCATCGTTGTCCTGGTTCTGGCCAGGACAGAGTTAATTTTCACCTGAGCTGGGAGAGGAGCTGGAACTGGTGGCACCTGTGGCTCGGGACACAGCTGGGATAGGTTACTAACTAACCAACAGCTGGGATAGTTTACCCAAATTGGCCAAAGGGCTGTTCCACACCATGTGACACCATGCACAGTGTATCAGTGAGGAGGGTGGTGAGGGGAGGCTTTTGCTATTTGGGAAGAAGCTGGGCACCAGGATTGGCTGTGAGCTATTGTACTGTAAGTTATCTGCTTAAGTATTTTCTCTTATTGTTTTTTTTTTTTTTGTTGGCTTTCCATCTCTGTTTTATTTTCTTTTGTTATTCTCTTAAGCTTTTTGATCTCAGCCCAGGAGTTTTGCCTTCTTTTCTTTACCAATTCTCCTCTCTGTCCTACTGGAGGTGGGGGTGGGGGGGCAGTAAGTGAGAGACTGTGTAGCTTGGTCCTCAGTGGGGTTAAACTGTGACAACCATGTAGGCTTTTCCTTATAATTTACATGTGTTGGAAACTTGAGTTGTCAACAACAACAAATGGTCTTCAGACTTTACATGATAGTATTTGGTTAAGACTCTGTATCAGTGAAGGGCTACTGAATTGCAGAATCATAACAATTTCCCTCTCTCATATTCTCTTGAC
The DNA here is from genome assembly GCA_009806455.1 of Tetrax tetrax. Taxonomy (NCBI): domain Eukaryota; kingdom Metazoa; phylum Chordata; class Aves; order Otidiformes; family Otididae; genus Tetrax; species Tetrax tetrax. The sequence continues at coordinate 32,871 of WHYT01013673.1, read as the reverse complement.
GCTTCTCTACCATTTGCTAATCCATCACTACTCTGTACATCCTAGTCCTTTCTGTTCTTGCAAATAATCCCTGTCTAAAAACACAAGAAGAGGCAAAGATAATGTTTTCCTTCCTTTGATTGCTACTCTTCTGAATGTGATTTTTCTTTCCTGGTGGGTGGGTCTGTAGCCCCAAATTTATGCTGGTGAAATGTGTATACACTTAACATCCTGAGCTCATTCATGGTGGTAGGATACAGGGACCTAAAGGGGATGTGGGGCCTTTCATATCTAGGTCACCAGTGTGCAAATAAGTAGGTCAGGAAGGAGTGGAAGTAGGTTATCCAATTGTTATGTGAGGGGTGCCCATCCACTTCTCGGGTCTGTTTCCAGAGCACAATAAAATAGCATCACAACTGACATGGACATTGACTGGTGTCCCCCCTGGCAATCTCCACAGAGATGCCATGAGTTAAGCGGACAAGGAGACAAAACCACCCTGTCACATAGGAGAGGGCACGCCTGGGTCTCTGTGCAGGCATATTGGGAGAGCAGCACGTAGCCTGGCTGGTGAAGCTTTTGCCTTTCTATCCATTCTGTACCTGATTAATGGACAGAAAAAGGACTTCACTTTCCAGGGCCTTAGTCTGACACATTTCATCAGCACTATTGCTTGAGAATACATATAAGACAAATAGTTTTATCCTATTATGTCAGAACAAATTGCAGCCTGCAGGCCTGATTCTCTGCTCCATTATGCCATTTTTACGCTGGTGCAGTTTTGCTGAGCACTGGTGAGCTCCATCAGACTAAAACCAGCATGACAGCATGAAGATGCGGGGTCTTAATTTTCCAGAGGCTGGAAGATACAGCTCCAAGGTCTTGCCACATTAATAGCGGTGCTCTTAAGTGCAGCCTTGATGAAAAATAGAGCCAGGTCCTCTGCTTTGAAGCTATGTCATCTCTACAGCAAGGAACACAAAGACATGGTGATGGTATTTGTATGGTAGCTGTGTTACAGCAGGTCCTGGTTTGGCTCTGTCAGGTTTCTGTGGCATTGCCCTGAGAGGCACAGGTTACAAGAGGGAAGTAATGACTTGTTCCCACAGCCGTACTGGGCTGAGGGCAATGTAGAGCAATGCCCCCCTCCCTCACGTCTGGGTACATCTCAGCCTTGGATAGAAGTGTTTCACAAAATGTTTGGAAGAAGGTGCTTCTGCAGCATCAGTTCTGTGGTTTCCTTGTAAAGAAACACCTGCTCAGAGTGAGGGGGAGAGGAAGCAAGAGAAAGCAAAGCAGATGCCATGTGGTACTTTGTATGGGTAAAGGCTCTTGCAAACTACTACCAGCTGGTGTTTTATTAGGGTCCTTAGAAGCACCTGAGGATGAGGAATGTCTGGATTTGCAAAGCTGGCCCAGATTTTGTCCTGGTTTCCAAAGTCCCTCCAGGCTGGCTCCATGCACCAGTGAGCTTGAAGAAAGAGGAGAAAAGGGTCAGCCCATTTCCCACCCACCTGGCTTACATAGTATAGAATGATAGGATGGTTAGGGTTGGAAGGGACCTTTAAAGGCCATCTAGTCCAACCCCCTGCAAGGAGCAAGGATATCTCCAACCCGATCAAGTTGTTCAGAGCCGTGTCCAACCTGGCCTTGAGTGTGCTGTCTCCCCATCCAGGCTGACTTGGATATAAAATCAAACTGAAATGAGGGGAAAGAGAGTGAAGCCATACATTAATCCAAATAAATCAGACAAATTATCTATGTTCCCTTTGTTTCTCTCTGGGAATGAAGTCCGTGTTTATATTCCAGCTCTTAAATGAGTTATTTTTAAGTACAAATGCATGTGAGCTCTAAAACAACACATGCGAAGTGGGAAACAGCAGAGGCCATGTTACGCCAAGAAAAAATGTAAATGACTACAGTGATCTTGGCTGTTTACAAAAATATGCTGAAAAGAAACCAGAGTGCTTTAAGGTATTTCTTGATAGATTTCTATCAAGAAATCTACTATCTTTAGTACCCACCCCTGAAATACCTGATTACTCCATTCAATAGTCTTCCCCTTGCACTCTCTGCTTTGTCCTAGCCCTATCTTAAGGCTGCAGAGCCCTTACAACATCAGGAGCACTACAATTATCTGCAGTTTCCTGGGTGCAGTGTAATATGTGATCCAAGAACACCACTTCCCATCTCTGTAGATAACAGCACTTTGCAGAATTTACTTCAGTTACTATTCAGTGCTTCCAAAACCCCTGCTTTTTCCTTTGCTGGGAGCTGGAGACTGCTGATATGTGTAGCTTCGTGTGATTCCCTTCAATTTTCTGAATTATCTGTTGGCTTTGTTCTGCACAGTTCTTACATGGTAGGAAAAAAAAAAAAAGAA